>JAWZYT010003741.1:0-41704 GCA_034508575.1 Petrolisthes manimaculis | reverse complement strand
GTTGTCGTTCTTTGCTATTCTCTATCTATGCCTTTTCCATTAATATTTCATTTGTTTTACTGTCTGTTTTATCTCATTTACTCCCTCGCTTTCTCTGTTCACCTTCCTTTCTTTTCCTTCCTTCCCCTTTGGCCTCTATTTGTATATTATCATTTTTCGTTCACTTGTTTCCTTCCTACTCTTCCACAGTTTATTATTTGGTCTTGTTTCCCTTTCCTCAGTTACTTTATTTGTTTCGTTGTGGTTCATATGTCTCAATCATTGTCTCATTTACTCCATCTTTCGCTTTCCTTTCCTCAGTTACTTTATTTGTTTCGTTGTGGTTCATATGTCTCAATCATTGCCTCATTTACTTCATCTTTTGCTTCCCTTTCCTCAGTTACTTTATTTGCTTCGTTGTGATTCATATGTCTCAATCATTGTCTCATTTACTTTATTTGTTTCGTTGTGGTTCATATGTCTCAATCATTGCCTCAGTTACTTTATTTGATTCGTTGTGGTTCATATGTCTCAATCATTGTCTCATTTACTTCTTTTGTTTCCCTTTCCTCAGTTACTTTATTTGCTTCGTTGTGGTTCATATGTCTCAATCATTGTCTCATTTACTTCATCTTTTGCTTCCTCCTCCTTGCCCTTCATTGCTTCATTTATCTCATGCTTTGCTTTATTAACTTCCTTGCTGACTCATTCTTGACTATCTTCTTCCTTCCTCCTTTCCTTCTTCCTGTATTCTCTTCTCTCCTTCCTTTCTCTCATCTTAAAGTTATCTCTACTCCACTTCCTCTCTTTCATCTTCCTCCATTCTTTCCTCTCATTTTTTCTTCTCTCTCCCTTTCTCATCTTTTCTTTCCATTCTTCCTCTACTTTTCTCTCCTTTCCTTTCCATTCTTCCTCTCCCTTTCTCATCTTTTCTTTCCATTCTTCCTCTACTTTTCTCTCCTTTTCTTTCCATTCTTCCTCTACTTTTCTCTCCTTTCCTTTCCATTCCTTCCTCTACTTTTCTCTTCTCTCCTTTCCATTCTTTCCTCTCCCTTTCTCTTCTCTCCTTTCTTAATTTTTCATCTTCCTGTCATCTCTACTCAACTTCCGCTTCTCATTCATTTTTATTTTTTCTTAACCCAACATCAACTACTTACGACCTGTGCATTTCTCGACAAACTCTATAACATTATTCAGACCAAGACAACAAACATAATAATAATATAAACTGTGTTATTTGAAGGGCATTTTATATCTTGACTCAATCAGAAGGCCATAATTGGAAGAACAGTAACAACAATGAAGTCTTATAACGTAATCCTAACTTTTTTTAGTGATTATATTCAAAATGTTTGGGTTATTCATATGGAATACGAGCCTAACGGTTAGAAAAGACGAACCTAGTACATTTGTCATATCTCTCAGGCTTACAGTGTTTATATATTCTCTCTCTCTCTCTCTCTCTCTCTCTCTCTCTCTCTCTCTCTCTCTCTCTCTCTCTCTCTCTCTCTCTCTCTCTCTCTCTCTCTCTCTCTCTCAACCTCGGGACTAAATCTTGCTAATCTCCCAAGCCTATTATAGTAGGTGTTAAATATTTGTACCATCTGTATAATAGACACACGGTAAAGAAGACATAAGATCATTCTGAGGCGAATAATAATATATCCTTTCACTTTCCCATTGAGACCTCTAAGTCTAACGGATTACAGTAGTTGGAAAGGGCCCGTGGTCGATAACCCATAAATAACAACCAAGATTAAGGTAAAAAAAAAACACTTGGACTAAGAGATATAAACTGTCACAAAAAAAAAAACTCCGCTTCATTCAAATAACAGAGTAAAAATAATAATATATCTTTCATCTCTGTTTTTATTCTTCTCTCTTCTCTATTCTTTGTTTTATCATTTATCTATATCGCTCATTTGTCCATATATTCCTTCCTCCCTTTCCCCCCTTGCTCTTCACTCATTCATCTATGTTTTATATATATACCGACCGTCCTTTCATTCCTTCCATATCTACCATTCTTTCATTTTTCAAGTATATTTCCACCTTTTGCAGAAGCTTCATAAATACACCTCCCCCCATGGTTTCTATACTGAGTGTATTTCTATTCACTCTCATGCACCTTTCTTCTTCATTTCTATTCACTCTCATACACATTTCTTCATCATTTCCATTCACTCTCTCCTGCATTTCTATTCACTCTCTCCTGCATCATTCTTCTTTCTGTTATCTTCGTACCCTTCTCCATGGCTTCTATACTGAGTACATTTCCATTCACTCTCTCCTGCACCTTTCTTCCTCTTTTTGTTGTCTTTTGTTACCGTCCCCAGGTTTCTCTCCCATCCCCATTTCATTTCCTTCCTTCCTTTCCACCTTGACACCCGACACTCTGCTTGATGGCAACTGCACATACACTGCTATTAACGGGGGGAGGGAGGGAGGGGGGGTGGATATTGAAAGAGGGGAGGGAGAGGGGGGGTGGGTATTGAGATGGGGGAGGGAGAGGGGGTGGGTATTGAGAGGGGGGAGGGAGAGGGGGGTTGGATATTGAAAGAGGGGAGGGAAGTGGAGAGAGTGTTGAGTGATAGGGAGGGGAGAGGGGATGTGTAGAAAGAATGGAAGGGGGTGAGAGGGAGTGTGGTGGAATATTAAGGTATGTCAGACGGATGGGGATTGAGTTTTTATAAGACTATGTAGAGGGAGAGGGATTAAATATTTTAAACATTTATTTATAGCTATTAGTTGTACAAAATAATAAAATATATAAATAAAGAGAAGTTATAACATGTATAAACTAAAGCTAGCCCATATAAAGCAATGATTTTTAGGCATATTTTTTTTTTTTTTATGGAATATAGGAGTGGGAGTGTGTTTTTTCATGGTATAGTTTGTCTTTGCCAGGTGAAGGAGATGCATTGGAGGGGAAAGAAAACAAGTCTGTCACATGTTTGTTTTGGTTTGTTGTTGTTTAGGTCACGTCAGAAGGGGAGGGAAAGGGAAAGTGAGACGAGGAAGAGGAGGAGGAGGATGAGGATGTGATGGAGGCAGGAAGTAGAGGGAAAGGGTGGATGGATGGATGGAGTAGTAGGGTGAGGGAAAAAAGCATAATATATCTTGCTATAAAAAAGAATAGAATGTGTTTAGGTAGCCTGCATGGGTAATGAGAGCAGGATGGGGGCGGGGGGAAATGACACAATGAACTCCCACCTATAGCACAGTTTCACCTCCAACCCCAAGTCCCCCAACCTCCGTCCTCTGGTCAAAATAAGACTTTCTCCGTCCTCCAACCTGGAACTCTGAACGTTGGTAGGTAGAGACAAGCGATAGAAATAGTTAGTACTTTATTATTAAGGATGGGACATTGGCATCTAAATAACAATGATGCTAATATGATATATGTGAAATTGTAATTATGTTGGTATAATAGCTTATATGTGAAATAAAAATAATGTTATAAAGGTCATGTTAATATTTGAGGAGAGAGAAGATGACTGTAGGAGATGAGATGGATCGATGGGGGTCACTCCTTTATTAATGGGTAGTAATGGAACACACACACACACACACACACACACACACACACACACACACACACACACACACACACACACACACACACACACACACACACACACACACACACACACACCATTTACCAAACAATGAAAGAAGAACAATGTTAATAATGATAATATAAATAATAAATAAAATAGAAATAAGTTGCATACCGGCATGTAAACTGAAAGTGAAGAAAGTTAAGAGAACACAGTGTCTATCAGGTTTATCAATATATACTTTTCTCGCAGCTCAGGTACAGGATTGGAAATAAATGTTAACACCCTCTTTTGTACTTTTTTCTCAGCTTTACGAGGGAGACGAGTGTTTACCAGAATGTATCTTTTTGTTGTGACTTGTGATAGGATGGTGGTGTTGGTGTTGGTGGAGAGAAGGGTTGTTTAAAATCACGTGTTGCTTGCTTTTACATTAGACTATACCGTCATAGAAAGTAAGCCTCAGTAAGACCGCAAGAAGTGTATGTATATATTCGTATGATCGCCAAGTAATATTGAACTGCAGTGTAAGGACAAGAACAAAAAATTAAAAAGATAAAACTGCATCTGTAAGTACCAGAAAAAAAAATCAATGAACTGAGCAAGGGATCGATAATTGTATTGTCATGTAAAAAGTTTTGTGATAACATAATCATGTAAATTGTACGTAGGAGAATGCAGTTAATTCATATGACTCGTTTAAAATTTAGGTTCCTGACATGCGTATCAAATTCAAGGGAAAATTACAAATTGAGGCAACTGTTGGGATAATGAATATATATAAATGTAACGGAGTGGTGAGGGTGGAACGACTTGGAATGGAGTGAAGGAAAGCGGAACTGGGAGAAACAGCAAATGAGAGGTGGATAATATATGATAATTGGCTAGTGGTGTGTGTGTGTGTGTGTGTGTGTGTGTGTGTGTGTGTGTGTACAGTTAAGGCAAAAAGTTTGTGAATGACCCAAAAGGTTAGTGAAAAGGTGAAATTTCTTATGCAGAACAATAAGCCTAAAGGTAAATCATAAAATTATATGATGAAAACAGACACCCAATCACGTCCTCCACACGTGAGAAACTTGTAACATCTATATATAAAATGTTGTCAATTAAATCCCGGTGGAAAGTTTATTCAAGGGAAGTGACCTGGAGAAAGGCGCCTCGTCGAAGCTGAACTGAATTTTGAAAAGCAGGAGTTGAGTATTGTGGAGGAGGAGGAGGAGGAGGAGGAGGAGGAGGAGGAGGAGGATGCATCAGCTATTGTTCTTGACTTTTGATACCGGGTTAGAGTAGGGTTGGGTCATGTGTTTGGTTGTAAAGATAGGAGCTATAAGTGTTGTTAAGTATAGAGGACTACTGAAGTGTGTGTCATGTCGTGGGTTTGGATGTAAAGATAGGAGGTGTTCTTAAGGGCCCTATGATCGTGTATGAAACCAGGCTGGTGACTTCCGATTCCTCCTGAATATGCCACAAAACAAATTCCTTGCATATCAGTGGTGTTTCGTGGCAATGTTTGAAGGACTCCCGAACCTCCAATTTTCTGACTACATCACAGGGTCCCTTTAAATATAGAGAACTAGCATTGGGTCCTGTGTTCGTGTGTGAAGATACGAGCTAGGTATAGGTATTCTTGAGTATTCTGTTGAGGACTAGAGATGTGTCATGTGTTTGGATGTGAAGATATAGGAGGTGTTTTTAAGTGTAGAGGTGTAAGTGGCATTTATGTGTGTGTAATCATGTGTTCGGTTGTGTTATGTGTTTGAATGTAAATATAGGAGCTATGTATTTTTTAATATAGAGGACTAGAGGTGTAGGTTTGGTGGTATATATAATTATTTCCATTCATGTGTGTGTAGTGTATAGTCTGGGCTGGCCTGATACACCTCAAATATAGCATACGAAAGGAAGAATTATTGTAACTAGTAACCAAAGTCTGTAAGATAGAAACAGGAATGTAGACAATTAATTATATGAGTTTCCCCGACATCAAAGCATTAGTACAGTCACGAGCACTAATAAGTATACAGGTTTGCTTCGAATACCTAGACACAGTAAATATATGCACAATAAGATCTCCATTGGAATTACCTCGTTGGTGAATTGGACTGTTTAAAGTTTCGACCAAAGCTGTATATTTATTAGTGCTCGTGACTGTACATAACAGAGGCAAATATTAATGTGTTTTCCTACCACCTGCCTCACTTAGGGAAATATTGGTGTGCTTTTGGTGACATTGATATGACTCAGGTGGCATCATTAGAACGCCTGATGTGTCAGAAATAACAACTAAAAAAATCTCTAATGAACCCTTTGGCAACAGCTGACAATTATTAATTCTTCTTTTTTCATAATAATGATAGAATTTTCTATTCCCCGGGAAAAAA
Source organism: Petrolisthes manimaculis (assembly GCA_034508575.1). Taxonomy (NCBI): domain Eukaryota; kingdom Metazoa; phylum Arthropoda; class Malacostraca; order Decapoda; family Porcellanidae; genus Petrolisthes; species Petrolisthes manimaculis. The sequence continues at coordinate 35,787 of JAWZYT010003741.1, read as the reverse complement.
TAATTATGTTTAAAGGTTAAGAACTTCAAGTAACCCAATATTGTAATGATAATATGCCTTAATTTGAAACAGTCGCTGTTACACGTCATATGAAAGACAGGAAAGACAGAATTTTGAGGAGTACGAACGAGACTACTAATGTGAAATAAAATGAGGGAGACGGAATATCAATGAGGACGAGTTGAAGTAATCGAAGCCTTCTTAACACCAACTTTTAACCGTAGCAGAACAATCCTTTATATCACCACGAACATTTGCATCCAACGATAATAGGAATTAAAAAAAAAAATGTTAATAGTGTGAAGAAACAACAAAAATAACAATACAAAATGAAAAAGCAACAATGGAAAAAAAAAGCAATAATATTCTCAATAGAAAGGAAGAAGCGGCAATAATAACAATATCAAATGAATCCACGAGTTGGTAAACATCTGGAGCCTGTATGTGAGCCAGAACAAGGGGGCCAACCTCAGAGGTCAATCCGGGCCCCTGGAGATGCAAATTGGAGTAGCATACGTATGTACTGTACCCTCAACTCCACACAAGGGACTCGGAGGTCGCACAACGTTACGTCTTGGTACACATGTGATCTGGTTCCATTTGTCCTTGTTTGTGTTGCAATGTTCTTCTCTCCAGTTATTATTTTCATTTTAAGATATGCATATAGTTTTTTTAAGTATATATGGTCAATATTTTAAATACAGTTTCTTATAGATACGTGTTACCGGTATACGGTACACATTATATTATTGAAGTCGTTATAATGTTGGACCAGCTGTTAAAATTCCTCAAATGGTTACGACACACAGTTAATTAACAAGAATTTCCTAACCAGCTCATGCATGCTTCCTCGATTGACGCTATAGAAAGTGGGAAAGCCAGGAACCAGGAATGCCGCTTGATGGGAACTTGATGTCACTAAATGTAGGCAAAGTGTTATGTTGTATAGGTTAGGCCAGCAGCTGTACCCCGTGTTGAACCAAAACACTGACCGACACACACCTCAAAAATATAATGATCCCAGAACGACAAGCAGGTAACGAGTACCATGTTCAACGCAAGGGTATGTGGAGATAAATAACAAACACACACACACACACACACACACACACACACACACACACACACACACACACACACACACACACACACACACACACACACACACAGATAGAGAGAGGAATGTTAAGCGGTGCAGGTATCGTGTGAGAGTAAGAAAAGGAAAAAAAAGTAGCAAAGGTATAGCCTATAGGGAGATGCATGGAGAAGAGAATGGGTAAAAAAGAACAGAAACACGAAAAAGGAGAATCATCAAGAAGAAACACGGATAAAGAAAACCAGTAAGAAAAAAAATAACAAGAAATACGAAAAAGGAGAACGAATAAGAAGAGTATACACACACACACACACACATGATCTTAGTACTGTCGTGTCTGACTGGTTGGGCGTGTCCCTCGCTAATGGTGAAGTAAATAGTAATGTAAATAGTGAACAGTAAAGCTTGTATATACAGTATAGGAGACACAGTAGCCCCCAATCCATCCCACCCCCTCCAGCCCTCCCCCCTACCCCCCTCCATCCCCCTCTCCTCTATCCCTCCATCCATCCCTCCTATCTCCCTTCATCCCCCTCTCCTCTATCCCTCCATCCCTCCCTTCCCCATCCTCCATCCCTCCATCCCTACACTATAGTTGATTGTGCTCTGATTGGGACCGATTGTGGTGTGGATTTTATTAGCGACTGGCTGGCTGGCTGGCTGTGGTGATTGGGGGTGATTGTGGTTTGGATCATAGGGGTTGGGGAGGGGTTGGGGGGTTAGGGTGTTGTGATTGGTGGTGGGCCCAAGCTTGTATGTAGGCTATAGTGATGATGGTTGTTGAGGTTGGTTTGTTGATTAGTGATTGTAGTGCTTGGAATGGATTGGTTGTTTCTGCTTGTTAGTTGTGTTAATGTTGTTGATACTTTTGGTATGATTTTTTGTGATATGATGGTGTTGACTGGTTATGTTTTTTTTTTTTGTGGTAGTGATTGTGATGTGATGGTGATTGTGATGTGATGGTGGTGACTGGTTATGATTTATTTTTTTTGTGGCAGTGATTGTGATATAATTGTAGTGACGTTATGGTTTTTGTGGTGGTAGGGATGGTCTGATTGTTGGCGAGTATGGTAGACCTATGCAAGTAAGTAGTGATTGTGGTGGTGGTGGTCTGTGGCTTCGAAAACTTGTATGTCATAATGAAGTGTTTTTTATCTGATTGTTATTGGTGTAGAAATAAAAAGAGTTATACTATAGATATTATACGTGTGTGTGTGTGTTTGTTTGTTTGTTTGATTGTGTGTGTGTGTGTGTGTATGTGTGTGTGTGTGTGTGTGTGTGTGTGTGTGTGTGTGTGTGTGTGTGTGTGTGTATGTGTGTGTGTGTGTGTGTGATGGAAGGTCGTCTGGGTTTAGTTGCTGTGATATGGCTTTCCCTGTCTCAATCTATCGCTGTTAATGGGTCTCTCTTTGTCTCTCTCTGTGTCGCTCTGATAGGACTTTCTTGTTTTCTGTGTGTGTGTGTCTGTGGTGGTTGGTTGCTTTCTTGTGGCATCGGAGTGTTTCACATGCCTGGCCTCCTGACACCGACACGTGTTGCTCCTCCTTATCTTGTACCTCACGCAGCCAATCCTCTGTAGACCTGTGTTTTCGATGTGTTGTTGGGGGTGGTCAAGTGTGTGTTTGTGTGTGTGTGTGTGTGTGTGTGTGTGTGTATGTGTGTGTGTGTGTGTGTGTGTGTGTGTGTGTGTTGGGACATGCTTCTAGTTTTTATTAGTGTGCGAGTGAGTTTTTTGTATTTTTAACTTAATGTATACGCTTGTTTAATTATATAATTGCGCAACACTTTTAAGAATGTGTCTATTACGTACACAGTATAATTATGTATGTATGTATGTATCTGTATGTGCGTGCCCCCATGTTGAAGACTGTGTGTATGTGTGTGTTCGGGTCAGGGTTGGACACAAAAACAAAGTCATGCCATAACCAGACCCACACACACGGTGCGTAGAGAAAGCAAAATATACGAGTCTTCTTCATTAGTCGTGTGTGTGTGTGTGTGTGTGTGTGTGTGTGTGTGTGTGTGTTGCTAACTTGTTTACCAGTAACCCTCTAAGTAGCCTCATTGGAGAAGTTAATGATAGGGGCTGCCCTTCCTACCCAACCAAACCTCACCACTGCTGAGGGTCTGAAAGCTCCCTCATTCTTCATTGTTAAAATAGTTAACAAAATCATTTATAAAATCTTAAAATACTTCCTCTATGTTTTAGTCATATACTGTATATCCTAGTTCATCAATTATTATATTATTTTATTCTTAGGCTGTATTAATTCATCTTGAGAAAATACAGACTAAGAATATAATAATATAAACATAAATTAAGTGATAAAATGATACGTCCATACTGAAGTGTTCACTCAAATCCCGGACCTCTCTCTTCCGCAGGTCATCTCAAGTACACAGTGAAGGAGAGAGAATTAGTGGTGGGAGAGGAAAGGAAAAGGGAGGGAGAGTTGGATATATATTAAGTGGAGTGGAGAGGAAGGGAAGGGAAGGGAAGGCGGAAGAGAGAGTATGGGGAAGTGGTGAGGAAAGGAAGGAAATGGTGGAGGGCTGAAGGGAAGGGTTTTGATATGGATTGAAGAGGAAGGAAGAGGTGGAGGAGAGTGTAAGTTGGGTGTTTTTTAGAGGAAGGTTTAAGATGGGACGACGAGTAGGTGTAGTAAATAGTTGGCAACCTCGTCAATTCATCTTTACGACCATTTACTTTACTCACGGTGCCATCCCTACTATGCTAACCTTCTCTCCTTGGTAATCATATCCTTCATAAAAACGAGTGGTTGAAAGGCTTTATGTGGTGGTGGAGGATAGTGGAGGAGTGGAGAAGGAGTGAGGAAGGGAGGGAATGTATGAAGTGGTGTGGAGGATGTGTGGGATTGAAGTCCGGTTCGTACCCTTTGTGTGTGTGTGTGTGTGTGTGTACATGTTTGTCTGGTGGTGTTGCTGGGCGTTATCTTGTCGTTGGTGGGTCATGAGAGGGAAAGTTGACCGAGGAAGCCTGCAGGAACACCACCAAGGTTAAAAAAAATATATGTAGAGTATCTTCGAGAGGTCCGTCCATAAGTGGGAGACAGTTTTGGCAGCCATTGTAAAACCTAATTGTATACGAGCCCTGCAGTCATTGGATTCCTTACTTCTGTGTTTATGTTGTTCCTTCTTTAGACGTCAAGCTTGGTACTTGCTCTATATTGTTTCATAGGTGTCTGTGTTTCTTGTGTGGTACGACGAGGTGTTTGTTAGTTGTAGGAGTCGGTGATATTACTCATTCGCTTGTCAGTTGTTTATTTAGATTGTATTTGCCTGGGGTACTGACTTGTACTATTTCCTGTATCTCAACCAATTATCAGAGAAATATGCAAGCTAGTTTTGGTGTTTAATGTACTGGTGGTCATCCTCATAATTTATTTATTTACTTATTTTTGGGGGATGAGTATGTAAAAGTGATTACAGTAATCATTCTTTTCTTATTATCTTTGTTAATAATAAAATGCTGTTCTTTTTCCTTAAGTATCTGGTTTTTTTCTGTGTAATGAATAATATCACCTGTTGTCTGCCAGAGTACTGTAAAATGAAGAAAGCTGAGTGCCTGTTTTTTAATTAAGGAAGTTGTAGTGTTGGTAAATGTGGAGCAACTGCTTCGTCCAAACTATTCCAACCAACAGACCACAATTTTTTTTTTTTCTACAAGTCCTGTTTCCTGACATACTTTAGAGTTTAGAGGAATCAAGGAACTGTAATATACCAAAAGTGTATTACCCACTTAAAGAGTTGTTGAACTTTTCTCTGTCATGTTTATTGACTTGCTGGAGGCCCATTAACCCTTTGGCTGCTGTTGGTTTCTCCTGTGTTGAAAAGAATTGTGTGAAATTAATCATGATGCAGGTTAAAGGACGACACTGATAAGAAAAAAAAATGTATTCATGTCACCTTTTAACCCTTAAATTCAGTCAGTAATCGTTTTCTGACATAATATAATAAACAGGAGTTCGTCAGAAAATAACAAAACTACACTGGCACTTTAAGGGGACGACTGCTACTAAAATCATTGTAATCGTTCTCTGGCATAATATTGTAATGAAGTGGAGTTTGTCGGAGAACAATAATAAAACAACACTTGCACTCGACGGGGTTTTAATGACACACAAACACTAAGGACCTTTTCATGGAGGATTGTAGGGAATATGGCAGTGTGACGCCCCCTTACATCCCATTAATATTAGAGTGCGTGGGTCGTATGAATGAAGGAACCCGCCCCTCCCTATATACCATCACCACGTGCGTGTGTACAGGCTGGCAGATGGCTCGCCTCGCTCGTCACTGAAGGCCATAAAGTGACAGGTGGTCCACTTCACACGTCGTTAGTGCCGCCTCCAGTTAGTCTTCCCCACGTCTTGCCTTTCAGCTCTTATGCGTACTGTCCTTATGAGGGTAAATTTTTTGTCTGTCTGTCTCTCTGTGTGTCTCGTACATTTTTTGTTTGTCTCTTTCTCTGTTGGTTGTTGCTCTCGTTACTGTGATTTATTTTACCAATTTTGTAGGTCAATGTTAATGTGTTTTTTCTTTTATAATGTGATTGTGATATTTATTAATGTTGTGGTCGTATTAAAGGTTTTAGAGGTTGTCTAGCACAGTTGTGGTTGATGTTGTGGTTGATAATGGTGTTGTGGTAGCTACCCATTAACACTGACCCTTCTAGTACTTGAATTATTTGGTACCAGTGTGTGTGTATGTGTTGTATGGTTTGTTAATAGTCTTGTTGTGGGTTAATGTTTTGAATGTTGTAGTTGGTTGGGTTGCAGCGGTTTGATGTTGTGGATGATTTAGTCTGTATTCATGTATGATTGTATGATGTATGATTGTGAACTTTATGAATTTTTAATATTACCGATACTGATTTTTTTTTTACCGTTTTGTATACTGTTGATGTGTTTGTGTGTTCTTCATGATGCTGTGGTTAGTTAAAATTGATGTTTACTTAGGATGTGGTATACAATTGATGTGGTTAGTAGTTAATGATATTATAGCTGTTTTTCTGTGTTGATGGGATTTCCTTTGCTATTGATATTACAATTTTTTGCTAATGATGTTTTTGTCTTATTATTATTATTATTATTATTATTATTATTATTATTATTATTATTATTATTATTATTATTGTGATATTATTTATTTATTTATTTGTTATGTAGTAATTCATTGTGCATAATTTATACTTGTTGAATTTTAATGCTGTGAATATCTCCTTAACGATACAGAAGTTGACGTGTTCTAGAGTTAGATAAATGATAGTGACGCCTGTGTGTTTACTATCACTTGCTTTTACTCACATGACCTCCAACACACACACACACACACACACACACACATAAGATGGAAGGGGGTAATGATTCCACCTATTGAGTCGAAGGTGACAGTGCAGAAAAATGTCCACGTTTTTTGTTGTTGCTTCTGTTGTTACTTTACCTGCCTCCTCCTCCTCCTTCTTCTGCTTATGTTATTCTGTTTGTATGTTTTTAAATTGTGTTTGAGGCTCAAGTTATGTGTTTAAAGTTGTGTTTGTGGTTGTTATATTCTTTTCCTTGTTATTATTGTTGTTGGTAGTACTAAGTGGTGGTGGTGATGTTCTTGTAGATGTTTATATTTTTTTGTTATTGCATCAGCTGTTATGGGTTCTCTTTTGTATTGATCATATTACTGTTGTTGATAATGTTGTCCTATTGGTGTTTATACCGAAAACTTATTACTGTGATTACCGTAATTTTTATCAACTTCCGAATGTTTTTGTTATGACCTTACCTCTGTTGAAATTGTTGAGATTGTTGCTATATTTACCTTTGGTGCCCATTGTATTTGTGTCCATTGCCAGTTATTGCTTTTGTTGCTACCGTTTATATTATATCATCTGTTATTATTTATGTTCTCACTATTAATTTTCAGTGTCAATAACGTTACTGTTAAGGAAATTTTGTGTTGGTAAATCTGGAGCAACAGAATCCTCCAAACTATTCCAAGCAACAGAACACCATTATTTTTGCTCTTCTGGTCCTGTTTCCTGGCATACTTTGGAGGAATCAAGGCACTCCAATGTAACAAAAGCGAATTATCTGGTGGGATATTGTGTGTGCTTCTTTCTCACCACTGATAAACCTCATAGTCAACTGTGTGTATGTGTGTGTGTGTGTGTGATTGGAGCTGTTGAACCTGTTGACCTACCTACTTGTTTGTCTGCTTCTCCTCGTAGCTATACTACTCTCCCTACTTGGTACTCGCTCACCTACATAGCCTAGGCAGCTGCAACTACATTTACCTATCTAGGGTATAGCTTACCTAGGATGCCAACTCATATACCTACCTGCCTTCTTTGTGTATTTATTTTGCTACCTGCCTACTTACTTGTTTACCTACCTACCTACCTACCAATTTATGTACCTGGTATTTATCTTCCTACCTCCCTACCTACCTATTACTTACCTACCTACCTATTTATCTATCTTTCAACCTGCCTACCTACAGTATTAGCCAACCAATCAATCAATCAGCCTACCTACCTACCTACGCACCCTACCTACGCACCCTACCTACCTACCTACCTACCAAGCTTTCCAGCCCTTCTACAGACGTATACATCTACTAACCTAACCTTGATTGGATATTGTCTTAAGACTATCGATTACAGTGATCATTAAGACAGTTGGCTCCCTACCTGTATTCACATATTCCTTCCTGTATGTCACTAGCCCTCCCTTTGATATATAATTATACTGTACCAAGTCCTGTCATGCCAATCTTTGTCTTGTGCCTCACCTACCTAATGACTTGTGTGTATGTTGTATGTACTTTATAACTGCATCTCTTCCTCTCAATCGGTCTGGTCGAACTCTTACTCTTTCTCTCTACTGTCTTCCTTTCTGCCTGACCCACTTGAGTATCTGCCTGGCTGCTTTCCCGTCTGCCTGCCTGTCTATCTGTCTGTGTGTCTGTCTGGCCACTCGTCTTCCTACTTGTCTGTCTTCCTGTTTATCTGCCCCTCCAGTTTCCTTCCTGCTTGTCTGTCTGTCTGCTACCTGTCTGCCTGCCTGCTTCGCTTGACTACCTGTCCCTCAGTCTGTTATCTATTGTTCATATCTTCCTTCCTTACTGTCAGTTTATCTCCTTTACATTCTTCTAAATCCCCCCCCTGCCTGTCTATCTTCTTTCCCAATCCAATACTATTTTTAACTTCTATTCTCTTCCATTTTACCTTCTTTCTTGTCTGCCTGCCTGCCTGCCTTCTTGCTTTCTTGCTTATCGTCTTGCCTGCCCACCTCTCTGCTGCGTGCCTGTCTGATTGCTTATCTATCTGTCACTCTATTTATCCATCTAAGTAGCCAATTACAGCCTCACGTTCTTACACTTGCTACCACACTCTCCCCTTCCCTCCCCTTCCCTCCCGTCATGGTAGTGCAGCCCTTCCTCTCCTCTCCTCTCTCCAGCTCTCATCCCTCCCTCTTTGTATCAGTCTAACTCCTCTCCCTCCTACAATTCTAACACTTTCCTTGCCTCTCCCTCCATCCCTTACCCCTCGTGTTATTAGTCCCTACTGCCCCTAGGCTTTCCCTCTCACGCCAGGCTGTTTAGGGGTAGCGGGACTGGGCACCTAAGGGCATGACAGGGCAACTTAGAGCGTGACAGGGTATAAATGGGCATGTTGTTGTTGTCTGAGTATTGAAAGGTATAATTGCCTATGTTGTGTTGTGAAGGGCATATGTTGGTGAGTATGTCGTCTGTGATTGGGTATGTTGTTGTAGTTCCATGTATATGTTATCCTAGAAAGGGTAAAGTTGTTGTGTAGACACGGAAGGTTTCGTTGTGTGTACATGTGAGATAACGTGTGTGTATGTGGGAGATTTTTTTTTTTTTTTTTTGTGTGTGTATGCAAGTCTTGTTGAAGTTCCAATTCGTCGTATATTGTACAAGGTAAGGAGTAGAAGAATTTCGTGTGTGTGTGTGTGTGTGTGTGTGTGTGTGTGTGTGTGTGTGTGTGTGAAGCCTGGAGGTGAATGAGAAGCTGCTCGGAAGCTTTAGATATACGAAAGATAGTGTCAGAGGTAAAGGTAAAAACCCGCATTACCCGCAGGTTAATATCCTTTTAACCTTCTCTAATTAGTCTAGCCTTAACCTTCCTTATAAAACCTGATGATAGACTTACACCTGTTACCCTCCTCACCCCTCCCTCACCCCTCACTCACCCCTCACTCACCCCTCCCTCACCCCTCACTCACTCACCCCTCCCTCACTCACCCCTCCCTCACTCACTCTTCCACTCTCTCTATCTCTATCTCTCTAATTACCCTTCCTCGTAACAGCCGGCAACCTAACTGTCTCGACTATTATCCTCTCTCTCTCTCTCTCTCTCTCTCTCTCTCTCTCTCTCTCTCTCTCTCTCTCTCTCTCATCCTCACGTTTGACTCATCTCACTTCTTAACCCTTTCTTAATTGTGTGTACCGGTGTATTAATTTTCCCATCTCTCAATAATTACCTTTTTTTCACTGGTGGTCTTTCACTCTTCCACTCACTGTTTCACTCTCACTCATCTTTTTGCATCACCTCTCACTTAATCTCGGTACTTTTTTATATGATCACCCTCTCCCCATCCCCGTCTATTTATCTTAGTCTGTATTTCCACCTCTTTCTCTTCCCCTCTCTCGTTATCTCCCCTCTTCCCTATCTCTTTCTTTCTCCTCCCTCACTCCCCATCCCTCTCTCTTCTCCCTCTCCCCTCATTTCCTCAGCCACTCTTCCCACCCATAACATCTATCACCTTCATTTTTCCATCCCCTTGCATCCCCCTTTCAGTTTTCATTGCTCACACTCCTCTTCTTCCCCCTTTTCCTGCATCCCCCCCCCCATCCCCCTTCATCCCCCTTCCCTTCGTCCCTCATTCCCCCTTGACCAGAGAACCCCCCCCCCAACACACATATATACACACACACAAAATACCCCTTTTAGACACTTTTCCCCACCAGTATAATTTTTTAGGGGCATGGGGGGGCAATAGGGGGCGCCTCTCCCTATTGACGCCCACTGACCACTCCCAAAACGCACCTCAAACTAACAGTTGTCCCGAGTAACGCAACGACCCCCCCTTTCCCCATCTAAAAAATAAAAAAATGAAATGGAAAAAAAAAATAGCTTGCACTCTTGACCCCCCCCCCCATGATCTGTGGCAAACTGGGGCGTTATTGGGTCGAAATTCTGCCCCGACGTGTATGGGGAAATGACCCGTATGTGTATAAGTGGAAATGGTTTAAGAGGGTTGGCATTCTCTTGACTAACTTCAATGAGAGAAAAAGTGTAGTGCTGTGTGTGGGCCTGGGGCGGGGGTATTGTTGAGGTGGGGTGAGGTGGGTTTGGGGAAGAGAGAGGGAGAGAGAGAGAGAGAAAGGGAGAGAGAGAGAGAGAGAGAGAGAGAGAGAATATGATATACATTAGATACCTATAACGATGGACTGAGAGAGAGAGAGAGAGGGAGAGAGAGAAAAATAAGAGAGAGAGAACTGAAACGCAAGAGATATCGATAATATTGGACTGAGGTAGCGAGAGATAAACAGGGGAGCCATTTTCCTCCTTCCTTTCTCCTCATTTGTCTAACCAAGGCATCATTTGCTCACCACACCTGCCCTTCTGTCTGTGTGTCGACCACCACCACTACCAACACGCAGGAAATATAGGCTATGTTATTCTATAACCACGACTTGCTTGAAGTACTGGTTGGCCACAGAAACTCATTCATATTCTATTTTTAAAGAGAGGTAGGCTAATTATTCTGGAAGTACTGCAATGAATGATCTGCCAATTGACTCATGGATGGAAAATAATAATAATAATAATAATGTTGCATTGCACTTACGTAGTCTTACCACTGTTGGTAGTATTGTAGAGTCAGCGCGCCGCTCATAGGTGCTGCACTAAGAACCTCGATTCTTTCTGTGTGATGTATATAGTAAGACAATTAGAGGTTAGAGAGTTTTTAATCATTGCCACGAAACACCACCTACATTACAGGAGCTTGTTTCGGTGTACTGTAAAAAGGAATCAGAAGCCACCAGACCTCATACACGATCACAGGGTCCCTTAATGAACTTCGTGTTAGTTAGGTAATTGATTTGGGCCTGATAAATTTGCTTCAAGAAATTAATAATAGAGTGAGTTTGCGATCACTGCCTACAGATTGATAGACTTTAATAGCGACTGGTGAACTATGACCTTCAATTAACTATCTCAACTATTAAGGCGGTATATCGTGTATACTTTCGGTTCATACATTGGTGCTTCTTGATTCCTCCAAAGTATGTCAGGGAACAAGAGCATATTGACAAAAATAATGGTATCCTGTTGCTTGAAATAGTTTGGAGTCCTCAATCGCTCCAGACTTACCAACACTGTATAACCTTCTTAACCTGCTTCCATTTAGGTCCTGTGAGGCTGTCTTCTATAATGACTAGTCGAGAGAGAAATGAATACATATACTCAGACAAATTGCTAGATGAAGGGAGATGGAAAGAGCATAACTATAAATTATTTTCTTCTCTGTTGTTGTTATTGTCTGCTTCCCAATGAACCTCAGAGAAAATTATGAGGTTTAATTAACTGTGCTTGGCTGGAACTACTATATAGCACACAACACAACACAAGACCTCCAAGTCGTGGCCAGGATTCGAACCTGCACACGCTTGATCTGTGACCCTCATAAAACAAAAACTAAACAAAAAAATGGAAACAAATCTTGACCATCTGTTTCTCTAAGGGTTATATATATTTATTCCGGTGCTTCGAACATGACTGGCTGATAATGGATTGGGATAATTTGGTCTTAAAGCACCAGCCCAAATTGGTAACCAATGGGAGGTGGATGTCGCAGAACCACAAATTATGCCTTTTGTGGAAACCTACCCTCTTGACCCTCACTTGGAGTTCATTAACACGTCCACGTGAGGTGTGTGTGTGTGTGTGTGTGTGTGTGTGTATAAAATCTTTAAAAAAAGTTGTGGGCCTCATGACTGGCAACTGGTGAATAGAGTTTGTGTGAGATCCGATCTGCATATTTACACATGATTGACTTTGTATCACTTTCCCTGTAACCTCAAAATTGGATACTATGTGACTTCTTAAGGCAATGATTGTATCAACTAAAAGTTTTCACTTTCTTTGGGTTGTTGTTTACGTTTCCAAGGACCGTCAAGAGAAGGTCAGCCAAGTTGCTTCTCTTCTGCTGTCACTCATCCATGGATTACAGATGGAAGAGTGACAGACTTTGTTGTTGTAATATTCTCTCTTTTTCTCTCTCTCTCTCTTTCTCTCTCTCTCTCTTTTTCTCTCTCTCTCATACCTTGCTTCGTGCTCTCTCAACTCCCTTTCTTCCTAGCTTCCTCCCCCTACCCCCCTCTCTCTCTCATATTTCTAGCTTCGTCCTCTCTCAACTACCTTTCTCCCTAGCATATCCTCCCTCTCTCTCTCTCTCTCTCTCTCTCTCTCTCTCTCTCTCTCTCTCTCTCTCTCTCTCTCTCTCTCTCTCTCTCTGTCTGTCTGTCTGTCTGTCTGTCCTTCCTGTAGGCTATTGTGTTTTCAGTTGTCAATTTTCCGTCGTCTGGTTCGTCTTGGCACACAAAGGTTCTCGAGAAAACACGGCGTCATTGAAGCTGCCTTGTGCTGTTGTTCTTGTAACTTTTATGTCGTTTGTATTTATTGGGTTTGGTGTGTATGTTTAGTTTTATTGGTGGGTGTTGTCGATGTAAATTTATCTCTTGTTCTGTGCAGGCTTTTTTATCGCTCAGTTATTGCAGTATTTTGTTGTGAGTGATATTCTGTGTTTCCTCGTTCCATTCTACTGTTCCGAGGTGATAAATTGACCTGTGTTACATAAAGTGGTATTTTGTAGTGGGCGAAATGGTACACCAAACAATGCTACGGCACAGATCCTTTATTTGTATCCTGAAATAATATGTTTGTAGCATAAGTTGTGTAGGATTCAGTAGCATTCCCTTTTGTGAACAGCATAATGCGTCCTTTTAAGGGAAAGTTACAGTGGTGGTAAATCAGGAGCAAATGAATCAGTCTAATCCATTCCAAGCAACAGGATACCATTGATTTTGTTAATATGTCCCTGTTTCCTGGCGTCCTTTAGAAGAATCTTGACTATCTTCTGTACAGTGCCAGTGTCAATGTTATACGGTTCTGTCCCCTTAAGATTTTTAATGTTTGGTTGAACTATGTATGAAAATATTATACTGGTGTGTAACTCTCTGTATATAAAGGTAATGCTGTATACGGTCTCGTCATTCAAAGGAACACAAACCATCAATTTATTCTGCGTAAAAGAAAAATCCAGGAATAGTGTTTTTCTTTCCTCACGTGAAGGGACGGTGAAGGAAGGCGATGTGAGGTGAAGGTGACGGTGATGGTGAGAGGCAGCAGGTGTGAGGAAGGAAGGAATGGGAGAGGCAACCCTGTAATGAAGGGATCATAGGAAGGGCGAGGGGGGAACATGACTTACTTGATGTGGAAAGGGAAAGACGGTTTAGGGAAAGTTCTCGCACACTTGGTTTAGGGAAAGTGTTTAGTGAAATTTCTCGCACACATGTTTTAGGGAAAGTTCTCACACACTTGGTTTAGGAAAACTTCTCGCACATTTGGTTTGGGGAAAGTGTTTAGGGAAATTTCTTGCACTTAATTTGGGGAAGGTTCTCTCACACTCGGCTGTTTACTAGTTGTATGGAGTTGTTTGCATTGGGTATATATGTATAAAAGTGGTTTATGAAGTCGTCCAAACCTTATTGTATCATCAAGTCTTATGAGAGTTACAATTTTTTTTTTAAGCTGAGGGCCTTATGGAAAAAATAATCTTTGTGGAACCAAAAACAACCAGACATGGATCAACTATTGTTCTTACAGTGTTACCAGCAATGTATCTCCTATCTACAGTATGAAGGATTAATGATTCCTTCAGTGTTACCAGTTGTGTGTTTCTGTTGTGGATTAATTAAGGGAGTGGTGATCTCTTGACTACAATTGGAAGGTTAATGTTTCCTTCAGAGTGTATCAAGAAACGGATTAGCCTGTATGGTTCTTCAATATACGAATAGGAGGTGTGTACAGTATTCGGTAATATTCGGTAGCCCTCCAATTTTTGAACAAGAGATTCAGTAGCCTACATAGGCCTATACCCCCTTGAGGATGGAACGCGGTCACACATTCCTCTCAAGAACACCACCATCCTTATCCTGAGTATATTAATGAGGTGACATCGGGGACACATAAACAAGGGTGACACATTTCTCTGGTAGGCTACATGTGTCCTCCCTACCACACCATATGAGGCTTGGTGAAGGGTAACAACACACATGATGCTGGCATGGGAAGGGTGGTGGTGGGGGTTATGTTGATGTGTGTTGATGTGTACGTGTGCGTTTGTGTATATACTAAGTTTGTGTGTAGATATGTATGTTTGTGTGTGTTTTTGAGGCCTGTATTCAACGTGACTTATATTCGAGAGATATGATTGTTTGTCTCTCAAAGCACAAAATAATGATTACATGTAAAAGACCTCGTGGTAAGAAAATATATATATATGATAAGAGAGAAAACTCTAGGGAGATATATTGTTTAATGTGTGACTGTGTTAATGCTATGAAGAAAATATATTCCTGTGGTTTGCACGAGGGTCACTTTCTGTCACTAGATTCATATGTATTCAAGGTTTGTGTGGATATTCTTGTTTCATTTTACCTTGGCGGAGTTGCATGGTATTCCTCCTATAAAAGTAATGGTAAACAAGACAGATTTATTACCTACAAGGAGACTAACACATCCCCGTTTTAGGAGGTATTTTTGAAGATACTAGAGACATACACCCAAAGTTATTAATATTATAGTTTCCTTCCACGTCAGGGAATCGGAACAGGAGTTTGCATTGATGTTCTCGGAATGTTTCTTAGAGATCGTGTACAGCAACGCCTCTCTTTGGCAGGCTACTGTATAGTCACGCACTGACACCGATATATATAGGCCTATCGTGATACAGTTCACCTGGAAAATACTAGTCTCGTTCCAGGATACCTATTTAGTACCTCTTCCCTCAGTAGGAATAACCACAGGCAGAAGTCCATATTGATGTTGGTATTGACAGAATTCGATATTGGTGTTTATATTGACAGAATCAGAGACCTTCAAATTCACCAACAAAAGAATCAAGTTGACAACACGTGAATCTACCAAGCCTCCATGTCCTCTTTGTGTGTGTGTGTGTGTGTGTGTGTGTGTGTGTGTTTTGAGTGTAGTAGGGGACACATAGGTTAACTGGGCTACTGCTTGATATGACGAGGCTACTGAAGGAGGTCACGGGAGATGGGGTCAGCGTGCCAGTGCCAGGTTAGGAATGTCACCCCAAGCTCCCAGGGTCATTCTATACGTGAGAAACATCCAAGAGACTGAATTCATATTACGGTACGTGACCTGTAGAAATGAAAGAACACAAGAGTTGAACATATGCCCAGCAAGAAAGGACGGGTGGATTTTTTTTTATCAGCTGAGACCACACATGTGGTTTGAGTAGAGGTTATCCATGCGTCTCAAAAAATGGAAGCTTTCCCTAAGATTATAAGAAACATTTCTCATTCTTGCTGGGAAATGGCTTTCATTTTGTGCCCTTCTGTGTCAATAGTCACTGTGCAATATAATCTTCAAATCTTTGTTAGTGTAAATGGTTAAGCAAATGAAACATATGTTTTGTCCATGACTGTGCAGCACATACCTCGACTAATTTGAGATTCACATGAGGTTAACACAGTCCGGTCTTCCCACTCCTCTAGGTCACAGTTAGGTCGTTATCAACCAGAATTTGACCCAGGGTCAGCATAAGGAGCGTCGCTGAAAACCATATGTACAGCATCGTAGCGATATTAGGATTCATTTGGCATGGCCACGGTCGGATGCTCTCGTCCACGACCCACATACTTGAGTTGGTGTGTGTGTGTGTGTGTGTGTGCTGAAGCGACCCAGGAAGGGGTCGAGAGTATACGTATCTCTGTATACGAAGAGAGGTTGTATTCGCCTTAGCTGTTAGTGGTGACAAGCAAAGGAGCATCACTATACCAGAGGTGTAAATATACTGTGTGTAGGCCATAATTATATACCTATCATATTGTTTCTTGCTAGACAATTGCACGGTAGAAATAATAAAATTTAACCACTACAGTAGCCTTTTAACTAGACCTCGCCAGGCCATTATGGACCTTAACAAACCAAGACTGTATTAGGCTATAGGAAGGCTTAGTAGCCCAATATCACATCATCAGCAACAATTTTAACATCATTTTATCATCAATTGTAACTTTGTCAACATCAGTAACATTAATCTTGATTAATCAATGCGAAAGAAAGCCATGACTTTATTCTGCATCAATTTATTAGAAACACAAAGTCAGTTGTTAGAAGTGTTCATTGAAACAACTGGTCCAGGACTCATCACTCCATGGCCGTCCCCAGCCAGTGACCCTTGGCGTACCCTTCGCCCTTCCTCTCCACCTTAATTAAGTATACAAGAAAAATAAATGTGTACAAGTGTCCACGTGCTGCTGTACAATCAACCCTCAAAGACCTCGAGTGTACAGCCGGAGTTATAAGTTGTGCCTTCCGTCCTGAAGTTTCATTGTTCCTGTGGTAACTTCATATTTACGCGATCTGTAATGTCTGTAATGATTGGAGAGCAGAAGGTGTGACCGAAGGACCTTCAGAACCCTATGATTATAGTATTGCCAAAATCTCTGCTAATGAAATATATATATAGACCACCATTTTTTTTATCTTCCATTACGTCATAGTGTTTTCCTTATATAGGCATAATCAGGTAAATTTTTGATGAATGAACTGTTGCTTTGGAATCTTGGCTGTAAAGGGAGGGGCGTGCTGAGGGTGAACTATTTTGTGTCCACTGTAGCCTCGTGGCCTCATCACAAACACAAGCCTGGTAGAGACATCAGGGGAAAGGACGTCCACACACACACACACACACACACACACACACACACACACACACACACACACACACACACACACACACACACGGCTGCATGGCTGGTGACCTCTACGCTGAAGGAGGGTTGTATAATTATGTTTTGAGTCAAGTGGAGTTTAACAAGTCCTCCAAACCTAGACAAGGAAACACTGCTGCATATGTGTGGGAGGAGGATTAAATTTTGTTTCGTGGTCTATCTTGGTGGGTTACGTGCCCTCCATTTCATCCCAAATATTCTGTCCCCTTAACCAGCAAGGCATGTTTTTATAAATGTTGTTAACTGTATCCCAGGAAACACTATGACCACATTCCCAACATTATACCGAGAAGTTGTTGTTGTTGTCACGTTAGGTCAGCAAAAAATGTATTCATAGATAAGACGGATGGGTCATTGCTGATAGTACGATAAAGACATGAGAGGATTGACGGTATCGCAGTGATGTTAGAACGATTTTATATATAACTGGATGAAACCCGTTGGTGTAGTTACCAACTCAAAAGTGTCTTTCCAGAATACTAAAAAAAAATAAAAAAAAAGTTTGATATTATTTTCGGTCTTTTTAGGTTTCTACTTTGAAAGACTACAATATTTGATGTGATTTTGGAGCGTTTTTAGGTTTGTAGTTTGAACAGTTATTTAATGTGATGATAGAACGTTGTGAGTTATACGCATTTTGTGTTTTAGTGTATGTTGTGTAGATAAACATTCCAAGAGCTGTGTTTGGCTGACCCCGACATATTTTCAGTGTTTGTCACCCTGTTAAAAACATTGCAGTGTGAGCCCCTGAAGTCAACATTGCAGTGTGAGCGTCAGAGGTCATGAACACACACACACACACACACCCTGACATTTCACTGTGGCCGTAATACATCCCATACACGCAAGCACTCACTATTAAGAAACTGTTTATTCATTGTATGTGGATATTAAATTGGCGTTCGGAACTTATTCACGAACAACATAGACGACACATACACACGTCTTTTATGCATAAATGTACTTTAAACCTATACATTTCCTATACATTACCCACTCCAGCAAAACACAGGTTCACCGAAACACACACACACACACACATACTCTCTCTGTCTCTCTCTCTCTCTCTCAGGAGGTATTGTACGGTGATGTGAAATACCTGCCTAGTGACCAACTTGGGTAGCAGGTCATGCATGTCAGTCAGTGATGGAGTGTGAGGCCTGGAGAGATGACCAGAGAGGGCGGCGGTGGGGTTGGAAGAGGGAGGGGGACGGGGAAAGAGGAGGGGTACGGGATGGTGGAAAAACGGGGAAGGGAGTAACGGAGGAGTCGGTGGATTGGTTGATGAAAGAGGCGGTGGTGTTGGTGGTGAGGGAGAAACATTGATACCACCCAACCTAGGTCATATAGGTCATGTAGCTCGTAGTTTGTGGTCAAGAGAAGGCTATATCTCCCCCAATCAGTATAGGGAGGAAAAACACTTGACGGTAAATTTAAGGTTTGTGTATTTCTCCAAACTGTGCAACGAATGAGATCCCCTGATAATAACTTTGAGGCAATTTGTTTCCTTGCAAAGTTTCGATGAATCATTCTTTTGTTGGTGAATTGGAAGGTCTCTGATTCCTCCAAACTATGCCATGAAACAGATCCCCTTCCAATTTACCAACAAGAGAATTTCCCCTTAAGCCTCGAACACTGGCCCACTATAGGCGAGAGTCGAACACACTACAACTGCACCAGCAACCCAGTAGAGAAAAGGGGAGTGATGGAAGAGGGGAAAGTGGCTGTGTTTAAAAGAAAGAGGGAAAAGTTGACAGAGGGGGAGAAATACAAAGACACACAAGGCAAAGGTGAAACAAATAGTAAGAATGGAGTGAGAGAAAAGAGGAGAGGAGGGGATGGGGGTCGTGGAACGTGCATGGAAATAGGGGGAACAAATATTGAAGAGGTATATATATGATTAGTAACAAGTGTGTGGAGAGGTAATGGAGGCCGATGTTGGGTGGTGAGAGACATGATTGGAGAGGAAATGGGCTAAAAAGGAGGATAAAGAGAGAGAGAGAGAGAGCAGTAGGGGTATGTGAGAGAAACGGTGGGAAGGGAGTTGGGGGAAGGGGTCAGAGAGAGAGAGAGGGAGAGAGAGAGAGAGCAGTAGGGGTGTGTGAGAAAAACGGTGGGAGGGGAGTTGGAGGAAGAGAGAGAGAAATAGAGAGAGAGAGAGAGAGAGAGAAAGAGAGAGGTGACCTGTCTTCTCCCAAAAACTGTTATAAAAGAATGAAAGGAACTGTACTTCAAGTGTTTGACTCTTTTTTTACATTTTATATTTTTTCACGTTTTGTTTTCCTTGGAGCAGAAGCTGTGATTAAGAGCCCTGGGAAAAGAAAGACAAAAGAGAGGATTTAAAGGTGAAAAAAAAAGGAATGGGAGGAAATAGATGATGAAACTGAGCAGAGGTGAGAGACAGATAAGGAGACAGGGAGGAAGATAAAGGAGTGAAAATAGAAAGCAGACGAGGAAGAGAAAGATAATAATCGTAGACATAGATAGACCGACAGATAGATGAATACATATAGATAGATTGAGAAAGAGGAGAAATTGGATTGGAAAGAAGGGATAGATGTAGGGAAATGAGGATAATTGGGGATGAGGTAGAAGATGGTAATGAAGTGAAAAGATATATAGGTAGATACGAATAAAGTCAGGTAAACTGGAACAAAACTCTGAAGGATGAAGAAGTAAAAAGGAAGAAGTAGAGAGATACAGTATACAGATGACCGTCGGTGTATTGGAGAGCCACTGGTACTGTTGTTGACATACGAAACAGACACACATGAAACGGGGACCCCTCATTGAGAATAATTTATAATATAAGGTAGAATGGGATGTTGTGTACAGAGGCGCCATCTACTTTCTATAATATAATATGCTTGATAAGGGGCCCAGTTTTAGGTGTGTGTGTTTGTGTGTGTTGCATGTGTCTTCAACTGCATCTTCAAAGTAACCCCTAACACGTGTATAGTGAGGTCGGGTAGGCTATATAGTTATTACTGGTGTTGCTTCATGACTTGGCTTACTGTACATTGGTGAAATCTGTTGTGTAGCCCTTCAGTTTGACCGAGGAGATGAACCCAACCCCCCCCCCCCCCCCAAGAACAAAATGGGACATATGTTGAGAAACGAACAAAGAGAACAGGATGCGGAGCCAAACGATAAAATGCCGAAGAATGTGTAGAGATGAAGAGGGACACATTTTATTTTCGTGAAGAGTGGATGGCATCTTTTGTGGTCACCCCGTGTGGAAGAGTCGCTCAAGAGTCCGCCAAGACATGGGGACTCGAATTGAAAGTCATCCGGAGTAGGGGCGGTAGGGGGGGGGGTTGTGAGCGAAAGGAGGGGGCAAAGGGGGGAGGGTGATGGAGAGCAGAATGACCCAGACAGTGGAGGGGGAAAAATTGTCTCTGGTGAAACGGTTTTGTTGACGTGGAGAGGGGAAGGAAGTGTGTGTGTGTGTATGTGTGTGTGTATGTGTGTGTGTGTGTGTGTGTGTGTGTGTGAGTGAGAGAGAGAGAGAGAGAGAGAGAGGTTGTGGTGGTAGAGGCAGAAGTCACTGAAGGAGAGGTTATGATGATAATGATAAATGATGACGGACAACAATGTGATGACAGGAGCAGGCACATCCCTCGAACCAGTTGTGTGTATAGGGATTGGAAGACTGGGGAAGGAGATTGGGAGACGGTGCACCACATAACAACCTACTCATAGAAAGGGAAGGGATGTGGAAATGAGAGGGTGGAAGTGATTAGTAATTGATGAAATAGTTGGTGAAAGAAAATGAGGAGGAAAGCGTAGATTATTGACGATTGAATTGGGGGAGAAACAGAATGGGGAGAAAAGAGAATTAGGGAGGACTTTTGGGAGAGACGAGTAATATATAAGCTCATACATTTGGGGAAGGAAATGGGAGATGCAGGAAGGAAGGTAGATAGAATGGAAGGAGATCGAGGAAGAGAGGGTGGGGGAAGAAAAAGTTGGCGAGTAAATTGGGGAGAGAGGTCATCAGATGAGGCCTCGTGAGAAGCTCAGATCGCGCAGAGTGAGGTCACGGAGGTCAGAGAGAGAAGGAGCTGAGGGCCAGGAATGACCTCTGGTGACCTCGGCGTATTTTGGGCAACCGGGTCAGTGTTTTCTTCTCTTTTTTCTTCCCTCAGCTGAAAGGAAATATAAAACTTTCTTTCCACTGAACTCTTGAAGTGCTTTTCGTGGGGGAGATGATTTTTAGTTTATTTATTTTTCCTATTCTGCTCAATGTGTGTGTGTGTGTGTGTGTCTTTTTTAAATCTGATAGTTTCAGACGTGCGTGAGTTTGTGTTGGAGTGTTGGATAGATTACCTTTCCATGCGTTTAATCTCGTCCCACTCGGCAATGCGTCTATCTATATCTATATATAATCATTTGATATTCATAAATGTTAAATGTCAAAAAAGCTACTTCAATATTTCGTAACATTAGCTAGTGTATGGAACAGTCTTCATTTCTCTAGACATTACACTTTTCACCTTGAACTTGAAGTGAAAATCTATATGGAAATTGATATATAGGGGTTATTAAGTTAGCATTATTGATATAAAATGTGATGCTAATTGTGAGTTTCATTTTTAGTTTTGTACGGAGGCGAAATCATTAAGGTATCATTCTTAAATAATGAAGTACGGTACCAAATAACTTGTACAGTCAATACATTATACCGTAGTCATCTCATGCATTTTGTAACCTTCTCACACTAAAATGTTCCCATTCTTAAAAAAATTAACCAATAAATATAAAGGTCTGGCTGGAGTGATTCTCTTTCAGTCAAGGAGTGACGTTGAGTATCTGATTTGAAAGTGACACCGACTCGAGTTAACCGTGGGAAATCCACTACGGTATATTCTATTTTAATCAGATCACATTCTTTCCTTCACTTCTTTAACTTAAGGGGGAAGTACAGTGTTGGCAAATCTGGAGCAACTGATTCCTCTAAACTATTCCAAGCAACAGGACGCCTTTATTTTTGTCCATCTGGTCCTGTTTCCTGGCATATTTTGGAGGAATCAAGGCACTCCAATGTATCAAAAGTATACTCTCACCTTAACTCAACCTTCCCTCCATCGTAATGCACATCGTCTTTATCACTATTGCTGCAAAGGAAGGCACATAATTATAATATTTTTTATATGGCGTTTCCTATCAATAGACTGTGTTGATATACGTGTATTTATAATATACTGATATTTCCTGTACTATAAAAGTTAATATAACATCTGGTCTGAATGTATTTTCATGTTAGTTGCATGGAAGGAAGTTCAGCGAGATGACTCCTCTCTTATTGGTCACTTATATTGTTATCACAGGATGAGAAAGGGGAATTCAATATACTACAGGGTCAAATTTAATTCCCTTCCTCCTTCCCTCCGTCATCTGTTTGGACTTGAGAACTTGCCATATAGGCCTATACTTATTCCCCTTTTTCCTTCTTCAGATGTTAATAAGGATTCTATAAAAACTGTTGCCATACCATTCCTATGTTATTTATGTTAAGACAGTTTTGTTTCTTTTCACATTCTCACATCATCATCATCGCTACCATCACCATCATCACCATCATCACCACTACCATCATCATCACCATCATCACTACCATCATCATCACCACTACCATCATCACAGAGGTTCTTTATGCTTTGAACGAATTCGATAAGGCCGTGGGAAAGGAACAGGTAAATTGACAGTGAATCACATTTTTCCTTGTCACATTCATCATCATCATCATCATCATCATCATTGTCTTTGTGCTGTCAACATGATCGAAGTCGTCCTCGTCATTATCTTTATTATCATCATCATAACGACATTATTTTCATCATCATCATCTCGTCTTAATCATTATCATTGTAATTATGACTAATATCGATAATTTATTTCATATTTCAACTTCACTTGTCACTTTTTTAACATATTTAAACTATCATCGTCATTACCATCACCTCCTCATCCACATTTACCTTATTATTTCCATTATCATTTTATTATTATTTTAACTATTATACCCTCACCTTGGGCACGTGTTATTTCCATTATTATTAATATTATTTTAACTACTATACCCTCACCTTGGGCACGTGTTGACCCTTGGCCCCCCTAGAGCCTCTCGTTGTACCCCAGAGAGATTCACTTCACCCACCAGCTTCCCCAAATGCACAGGAGGAGGAGGAAAAGGAAAATTAGCCCCGGGAACGTCTGGGAAGCCAATTATCCGAAAAGTAACGTTTGTGGTTAAAAGGAAGGGCAAGAAAAAGAGAGAAAGGAATTTGTTACGGTGCTTGTATATATGTTGTTATTGTGTTGTGTTGTGTTGTAGTTGTGTGTGTTGTGTTGTGTGTGTGAGAGAGAGAGAAAGAGAGGGAGATGTAGAAGGGTTACACAAGTCAAGAATGAGACAGGAATAACGCAGAAGGAGGGAGGTACGTACAGTGGGTGCCCCGTTATGCATGCAGGGCCTCACGCCGGAAACCAGAGGGCATGTGTGTGACCCTAGTGGTGGTGGAGGAACGGGAGGGGTGGGGAGAGGAGGAAGGGAACTTGAAGTGTGGGGTTGGAGGGAAGAATGAGGCGAATAGATGGGTACGAGTAAAGTGGGGAAGGAGAAAAGGCGAATAGGTACTATATAGTTGAGGAGGGGCATGTTGGGGTGGAGGGGAAGGGTACCTGAAGTGTGGGGTTTGGGGAAAGAAAGAGGAAAATAGATGGGTACTGAGTGAGTGAGGTGGGGAAGGAGAAAAGGCGAATGGGTACTACTGTATATAGTTGAGGTGTGGAGGGGCGAGTTGGGGTGAGGAGGAAGGGAGAATGAAGTGTGGGGTTTGGGGGAACAACGAGGCGAATAGATGGATAGATGGGTACTGAGTGGTATAGAGTGTAATTGGATTGTGGGAAGGAGTCAGCGGGGTACTGCATATTGTGGGTAGGGTTGGGTGGGGAATACGGAAGACAGGTGGCTAGAAGGAGTGCAGGAGTTGGAACTGAACGAGGCGGAATATGCAAACTTGAGTAATTTACGGCTGCGACGAGATTCATACGATAAAACAGACAATAGAATGCAAGCTCTTATAATCATACACACATATAGAAAATACAAATACCTACATAAAAGTGATGATGAAACACACATACGGTAAATACATAGAGTGCCAATTTAATGAAAAGAAAGAGACTGACGTGATTAGTATCCTCCACAATATTTACGGGAAGGAAATTAGAGTGAGGTATGCAAGACGAGGGCAAACGGACAGGACGAAGGGAAGTGGTGTGTGTTGGGCAGGGCTGGGCAGGGTCAATGAGGGGCGGGGCGAAGCGGGGCGGGGCGGGGCTGACCAGGGAAGGGATGGTGGCAGCGGATACCAACCAACCTACCCACCTACGGGACCATGACCTCTGCCAACACCACAGCATCCTCTGCTTTCCTCAAAACTCTTAACACACACACACACACACACACACACACACACACACACACAGCTGTTACTACTATACACAGTCAGTCAGTCTTGCCTACCTCACTCATATCCCTCGCCCACCTATTTTTCTCATTCATTTTATTTAATATTTGCCTTATGTTTGTTTTCCCCATTCTGACTTCACAATTTCCCATGTACTCTTTGACTTGTACCATACACACTCGATCCTTCACCATGCATCCACTCCAGGTCATGCACTCTTGCTCCCGCTTCCTTTACAACATGTCTCATTCATCACTCGGCCACAACTTTCATGCACTCTCACTCACTCTCTCTCCACAGTCTTATACCATATGCACTCTATTCACCTCCCATTCTTGTATACACCCTTTACTCTCTCACTCTCCCCACCCTCTCTCTCCTTCCTAGTCATCACCTTATCTACTTTCACTCACTCCCCAATTCTTACACCTCTTGCACTCTCTCCAATAAAAATTAACCCCTTTGCACTCTCACTCACCCCGTAATCATTTATACACCTTACTCTCCCTCACTCACACCTCCTGCCTAAAACTTTATGCACTCTCACCACACCTATGTACTTCAGCGTGTCATTCACTCTGTTATTATATATTATATATATTCTTGCACACACACATGCATCTCTTATTCTGCACATTGTCGTACACACTATCTCTCTTTAATTGATTGCTCTCTCTCTTTTTTTCTTTCTTTCTGTCTTTCTTTCTTACACACACACACACACACACACACACACACACACACACAAACGTACGGGAGGGAAGAGCAGCAGGGAAGCTATAATTTCTCTCTTTTAATATTCCACTGTAACCACACCTTCCTTTCAGCCTCAGGACAGACCCACATTATAACACCACCTCGTGCTCACTGACTACCGCCTATACACCTGTTTATATATATACCTCTATTCCTTTATACACAACCTCACTCACTATCCACCCACCCAACCTGTATACACGTGATCCCTACCCTGCCCTCCCACTTACTTGCTTCTCTCTGTTTGTTTACTCCTGTCCAACTCTGTATCTAACATCAACCTCCCTTCCCTGCTTCTCCCTCTTATTCACCATGTATGACTCTTCCTAGGTATCTAACATCATCTCTTTGACTGCTGTTCCTCTTGCCTTCTCTCCTGCATGTCTGTCTCACCTTGCCTGCACCTCACAACTTTTGAGATTCACCTTCCTCCTCTCCTTGCATGGAACCAGCTTGACCACACCCATCTAGGCTATAGCTACCTCACAACATAGCTTTCCTCCTCACTAGTGACCTTATATTCTCCACTTCCCTACACAGTTCTCTTCCTTCTTCCCCAACTTTATTCTTTCCTTCACATATACTGTATAATCTCTTCCTCTATTTCCTATCAACATGTCTCTCTCTCTCTTCCTTTCCTACTATATTTATCGTTTTGAATATCTCTCTTCCTACGTATCGCTCTTCACTTGCTCCTTTACACTTTTCCCTCCCTTCCTCCCTCTACTTCTATACCATCGATCCACGTCACAGCATATACAGGTCATATCATAATAACTCATTGTATAAATGTTATAATAATCTAAACTTGCATAAAGCCCCGCGACAATATATTGTTCTATCACCACTGTTATCCGAGATAGAAAAGTGGCTAGGAAATGAAAATAATAACACACACACACACACACACACACACACACACACACACACACACACACACACACACACACACACACACACACACACACACACACACTACTGCACAACAATTATTACATTCTACTCTACTACATTTTTCATAACCACTCGGTAATTCATTTAGCTCCGACTCTCATCCCGGAGTGAGTGACGTTAAAGCCTCCACCTACACATTTCTCACCTCCACCTACACACCTGCCTGATCCACCTACACATTTCTCACTTCCATCCACACCTCCAGAAACAAATCGGCCTTCACCTACACATTTCTCATTTACATCCACACCTCCACCAACACATCTACCTCCACCTACACATTTCTCACTTCCATCCACACCTCCACCTACACATCCGTCTTACCTAAAGAAACCTGACGTAATCGACTTGAAGAGGATTCATTCATTGCCAGCGGTGATGTGGGTGGTGTTTTAATTAAGGGTTTGGACACCTTTTCGGACCCAGCCACTCCTTTTACTTATTCTTTCCTTATATCACCTTCCTTCTTCCTCAGCCTACAGGGTCTTCCAAGCTTAGGGTGGCATTTTTTCAGTCTCAGTTTATTCATTGAACGAAAACTTCATGAAGACCGGTAACGTTAGGTGGTAGAAGTGGTAGTGAAGGGAACTGTACACCTCCACCTACACCTCCACCTCCACCTCCACTTACACCACTACACCTCCACCTCCACCACTACACCTCCACCTCCACCTCCACCTCCACCACTACACTCCCAGCTTAAAGAAGATAACACAACAACAGGAGTGATGTGTTGTGACGTGCGAGAGTGGAAGGATGTGAGCGGTGGAGATTAGAGAGAGAGAGAGAGAGAGAGAGAGAGAGAGAGAGAGAGAGAGAGAGAGAGAGAGAGAGAGAGAGAGAGAGAATCAGTCGGTGGGCGTGAGTATTCAGTACGAACACTAAAAATGAAATTCCTGGAGGTGAAAAGAGGGTGTGTGTGGGAAAAGGAAGGGGAGAGACTGAGACGGGTTAAAGGTGTGTGTGTGTGTGTGTGTGTGTGTGTGTGTGTGTGTGTGTGTGTGTGTGTGTGTGTGTGTGTGCCATATAGAGACATACGTGTAAAGGGAAAGAAGAATTGTCTCGCCTCCTCCCCTCCCTACCCATTCCTTCACCTGTGATTGTTTGTTACCGCTATCACCATAACTGTAACCTTGACCTCGGTAACGGAATGCAAACAAATGTCCAAGATTTAAATAGAAGAGAGAGAGAGAGAGAGAGAGAGAGAGAGAGAGAGAGAGAGAGAGAGAGAGAGAGAGAGAGAGAGAGAGAGAGAGAGAGAGAGAGAGAGTGATACTTTTAGATTATCGACCATTGTTATTTTTACGTGGGAGAGAAAATCCCAAACAAATTTCGATCATCCATATATCCAGAAGAGGAACACATTATTATTATTATTATTATTATTATTACACACACACACACACACACACACACACACACACACACACACACACACACACACACACACACACACACACACACACACACACACACACAAGGTTGCCTGAGATCCCCCCCCCCCTACACACACCCATACGGTTGGCTGAGTTTTCCCTACACACACATACACACACGGTTGGCTGAGTTTTCCCGGACGCTGCCTGACCCATGTATTAATTATAATCCAACGCACGACACATCAAAAATTCCCTCTGACGCTCACGGGTGCCGGCGATGGTCAAAGAACTGGCGGGTGGTTTGGTGAGAGGATGGGCAGGGGTATGGTGGTTGGTTGGTTGGTTGGTTGATTAATTGCTTGGGTGGACGATGGTTAATTGGTTGATTAATTTGTTAATTGGATGGATGGTTTGTTGATTGATTGGTTGGTTGGTTGCATGGATACGTGGGAAATATGATGGTTGATTGATTAGATAGTTGTTTGGTTGATTGGTTGGTTGTCATGGGTAGTAATTTGAGTTATTGTTGTTGTTGAAGTTCCTCAAGCTGTCTGACCGAACAGCCCCGAATAATATGAATTATCCACATCAATATTGATCTGATGTGTTTATTTCTTCAAGCTTTCTTTTTAGTGAGGCCTTCTTGGTACAGTAACTCTGGCTTCCTCTGGTATAGTATAGATAAACTAAAAAGATCCATGAATAGTGACACAGATTTACATACATGAAGAAAGACATGTGACCAGGGAAGTAGGTAGGCCTTATAGCAGCAGTGAAACAAACATACATACATACATACAGGTAAGAGAGACAGGTGTGTGTGTGTGTGTGTGTGTGTGTTCATTTAAAGGTGAGTGTCGCAAACCTTCTCTCTCCCAGCCTGCCTCCCAGCGGTCAGTAGCCTTGAGGTCAATACTGTATACTAGATTGTGAAGGGTTAGTTGTTCTGTGTCTGTCTGTGTGTCATGTTATAATGATACATGCTTTGTCCTGTGTCTGTCTGTGTGTCTTATTATAATGATACCTGGTTTGTCTTGAGTCTGTCTGTGTGTCATAATACTTGCCTTTTTTTTATTGCATAGATCATACTGATTCTGTAGTGATTCTTTGTGTCGAATTATTGTGGGTACATTAATGGTTATAAGCTAAACTATTTTTTCTACATTATTCATAGGCTTATTAAAAAAAGTATGAATCTTTTTTTATTATTTTTGTCGTATTGTTTTGTTAATCTTACATTTCAGTTTGACGTCCACATTATGAACAAGGTCCAGCAATAATTTATTGTTAAAGTATTTGTAATACTTATTGATGACTAACATTGAGAGTCACTTCAAATACTAATGGTTATAATTATGTCCCAGGAAATATAGAACAACCTTGTGCTTTTATTCATTATTATTATAAAGTTAAAGTATATTCTCGCTCGTATTGAATCAGTAGTAATAATATTCCTGCCACCTTGCCAACCCTCTCACACTTGGGTGACTCACATACACACCATCCGTTTCATGTTATACCTTGGTGTTATCGTTTTTCAGTGCGTTAAGCTTTCCTTGACCGTGAAGTGAAGTGAAGTATGTCATATGTTATGTACAACCAGTCAGTAGAAGTGTCTCTCATGTCTGAAGTGTGAGTGATGGGAAGTTGTTCCTTGTATTCCATATATTCTTTGATTATATAAGATTATGGATTCATAGCTTGTATTAAGCTGTATCAAGGATTCATCACAGTCTCAGCATAAGTCGATTTATGACCTTGATAACCTTATATATATATACTTGCATCAGGTTATATTGTCATTGGTCCCATTATTCAATCAGTTTATATTGAAGGTCGTATAATATTACCACGTGTTGTAATTTATTTTTCTCGTTTATCATATAATATCCACTGTGTATTAAAGACTGCTTGTTTTGTGTGTTTCAGATGAGCTTGGTGGTGGCTTGGGCATGAGGAGGTCACGTGTCATCACTACTGTAGCAACAACAAGAGAACCACTACATACAAGACCCTCTCTGACTACATAGACTTACCACCCTCCTCTTCGCTAGACCCATTAAAGTGGAAGTGGCAATCCTTTCTCTGATCCTACCAAGCCTTTGTGAAACCCTAAGTCTGGCATCATCCATATAAACTCAATAATCGACTCCATTATTCTTTGGATCTTTTTACTGGTATCAAAACATCTCATCCAAACACATACGTGCCTTTGGTGATGTTATAAGAAGGACGTTAGTGCATTTCAAAAAGATCATCCTAGAGTTTATATGCCAGGAAGTTTAATGTTGGGTGAATATTTGGACGTTGCTGTAGGGAGTGGAGGAGAGCCAGTGTGATGCTGGTGTGTTCTGGGTCATGCATCAAGAGGCTGTGTGAGTCAATGTGTGGAAAACATGTCGCTCAAGAGTTCTGGCGTGCGGGAAACTCCGTCCGATTTGACTCGTATATTGAAGAAAGTGAGAGCGGCGTTAGAAGACCGCAGAAGTGTGTCTCCAGGGAAAGGTGAGGCTGCAGCGAGTCCCCGTGAGAATGGCCACGACGACGAAGCAGCTGGTCACTTGGAGGATGTCAAGGAGGCGTTTGGTGCCTGTCAGACCATCGAGTGGAAGGAACAGGAGTATCGGTACCTGAGGTCAAAAGTTATTGGACATCGACGGCGAGATGTGGTCAGCAGGCCACACCCTAAGATGTTACTGGGGGGGTTCGACTCTTCCACCAATCCACAGGTGTCTCCTCAGGTCTGTCCTCAACCCCCTGACGCTCCCCAACTGGAGAAGTTAAATTACAGGTCCTTGAGGCATCGTCGGACATCGCTGGGTCACGAGTCTGAGGAGTCAGAGTCCTGCGGCGGCGGCGGCGGCACTAAAGATTCATCACGCAGGAGGAGGTCAGGAGCCACGATGGTCAAAGACAACATTGCATTAGAGAGTGAACCAGAGTTTGTGGAAGATGACCCAAGCCAAATATGTGCCAAAATTGTGTCTTATGTGAAGTCTAATGCCTGGACTTCTCGTGAGTCTCTCCTGTCCGCCGCCTCCAGAAGTCTGGATTCCAGTGATGAAGACAGTTCCAGTGTGATCCTGAACCCCAGTGATGCAGACAGTGGATCAGTGGTCCTTCGTGGCCTCCATAGGTCTGTGTCCGAGGAAACACTTATATACCGATACGAAAGTCCCATAGAAAGCAAATATGAACCGGATATTGAAAAGAGGACACCAGATCATGGATGCAGAAAAGAGGAACCTTACACGAGAACATCAGATACAGAGACGAGGATTTTTTACCCCGGCTCAAGAGCAGCAGCTGACGATACTGAGATCATTAGAACAGAAGCGACCAGCACAGGAGAAACTGATGATGGGGATTGGAGATATAAGAACCAGGTCATGTGTTGGTGGACACCCATTAGGTCAGAACTGCTTGTCATGCCCAAAGCCCCGTCTCACTGAAGATCCAGGAGGGACAGCTGCCAGAATGGCCTCTTTCTTTGACTCCATCCCACACATTGACTCCTCAGAGGACGAGGACGAGGATGTGTCTAAGGAAGCCTTCACTACTTCTGAGACAGATCCAAGTGTGCCTCAGGGATCTTTCAATAATCTGGAAGATGATACCAGTTTGCCAAAGGAACCCTTGAGTGAACCACCAGTAGATGATCACTGTACGTCACAGGAATCATTTAGTGAACAAGACACCAAGCATTGCTCGGATTCCAGCCATAAAGTAGAGATTAATCCAAGCACATCTCAGGAACCCCACAGTAAACAAGAGGCAGATGCTAGTATATGTGAAGATATTTCTGAGAGCCACGATAACCAAGAGTCACAGTTCCTGCCAGCTCTGCCTCCTCTGTGCCAACCTGAGGACTCTGGAGGCGACGACAGCAACACCTCATCACCGCCCACGTCACTTACAGGTAAACTTTTATTACTCCCCAGTTCATAGTGAGAAACTCTTAGTTGGGTTATTTGTTTCTTAATATTTTTTGACACTTAATAATTTTTAAGAACAGATGGAGGAGAAAAACGTTGTCATGTAATTGGAGATTCTTTGGACCTACAAAGAATAATTTTCAATAGGTGTTATTTTTGTAATCGTTCTCGGTCGTTTAGTTATGACCGAAGTATAACAGTCTTCATTCGGACGTCAGAAGACCATGGAGCAAAAATGTAAGTTATTACACCGCACGGAGGACTTTGGAATCAGTTTGTTCAATATAAATAACTTTGATGAACACCTTCTGTAACAACAGATTAAATTTTACTTTAGTGTTATGTTAACATTTGTGAGTCTTGGTGAGACTAATGTGTGTGTGTGGAGGAGGAGTAGGTAGTGAGTTGGTGAGTGGGGCAGGTGTGTGTGTGTGTGTGTGTGTGTGTTTGCCGGGAGGAGGAGTAGGCAGCGAATTGGTGAGTGGGGCGGGTAGATTGCTATGTGTGGCATTTCTGGCGTTGAGTTACGTCACCTCATATTGGGGTCTACGGCAGCAGGAGCCACACCACCTGGCCACTTGTAATGTACTTTCACCTGTTCATACCACCTGTTTGACCCAGACGCCATATGTATGTCTTACCCATATAACTATCTCCATATACTTTAGATCAGAAATTAGGAACATCACTACATGTGTAAATATTTCGTAAAGTAAACAATATGCCGAGAATTGAATGGTGGTAAGGAGGGGTTCATGTTTTTAGCTTACTTGGGTTGAATCTCGCATATGTTTTGCATGAATAGCCGGTGCATATCATAGTAAGAAGAGTTACTGCTGAAAAATGAAATACAGTTGACGATTCACGGGGTTTGTGGTGGTGGTGTTGGCGAATTGGGGGTTTGGGGTTTCTGCATCCAACATATCATACCAGACTTACTTTGTATAAGTAGTTAATGGTCATGGATTCCTAAATACTCACACTTGTTACTCGGAATTCGTATTGATGACTAACACGACCTAAATCAAGGCAAGTTGAGTGCTGCAGTTCAAACATATAAAAACCACTGATAAACATATACTGTGTAGAATAATAATAACTGAAACACACAAAATCATGAAACACAACAATATAGATAGACAAAACATTCGAGATAATTAATGTTGTCAGCCATATACAGTTGAGACAATCATTGTATAGCGGACACGAGCGAGAGTTGACTTGGTTGTTGTGTTGGCAGGTTGGTTCTCTAATTACAGGTAACCTCGGTCATTAATCTGGCAGTGAGGAGTGCCCAAGGTAACCCCATGTGACAGCTGAGGGTGATCACTCTTCGTGTGTGTGTGTGTGTGTGAGTTTTAATTAACATGTTGGTTGATTGTTGTGATGTACTCGTGTGTGTGTGTGTGTGTGTGAGAGAGAGTGAGAGGAGAGAGAGAAAGAGAAAGAGATTTATAGGAAAGTTAGCAAGAACACAAAACATATCTATATTAAAAAAAAAAAAAAAAAAAAAGAAACGGAACCAGCGATCACTGACGGAAAGGAAGGCATATTTCTCTATCTAACCAAATACCTGGAATAAAAGGTACATCACCTATACCTACACCATACATATACCGGCTCTAGATACCAATCTCTCTCTGAACACCCAACCAATCAGGAAACATGAACCATTAACACACACACACACACAGAGAGAGAGAGAGAGAGAGAGAGAGAGAGAGAGAGAGAGAGAGAGAGAGAGAGAATGAGATTTGATATCATTTGTTTGTTATTCAGTTTTTCACTTCCACTCTTTATTATCCCTTGTTCTGACTGCATATGTCTGCTTCTCTCTCCGTCTGTCTGTCTGTCTGTCTGTCTGTTGGTCCACCATTTCTCTGAACCTGTTTTTATATTACCTCTATCTGGTTTGATGTATCTGTATCTCTTATCACTATGAATCTGCTGTATGTATGAATGTAAGTATATATTTTAGTCTGTTTTCCTATGTTTGTCTCTGTGTTCCGACCTCTCTCTTTATGTGTATATTTCTTTGTACATGTGTTGTGCGTCTGTCAATAAACATTCTCTCTTATCTCTCTCTCAACGCTTACGTTATGCTATTATTCTCTCTTTCATCTCTCTTCACTCTTCTGTATCCTCTCTCATCTCTCTTCCTCTCTCTCTCTCCTCTCACTCTCCTCTCTCTCTCTCTCGTCTCTCTCTCTCTCTCTCTCTCTCTCTCCTCCTCCTCCTCTCTCCTCTCCCCTCTCCTCCTCTCTCTCTCTCTCCTCTCTCTCTCTCCTCTCTCTCTCTCTCTCATCTCTCTTCTCTCATCTCTCTCTCCTCTCTCTCTCTCTCTCTTCTGTATGTAGCTACCGCCTTGTTTTTTGTCCACTTGAAGTTTTACGTGTGGTAGTGGACGTGCTTTGATCTCTGGGCTCCTCTCACCCACGTCTGTATCATTTTTTGTCCCATTCTTAAACTCCCGAGTGAATGGGATATTTAAATTCTAGGTAGGCATCAGCAGAAGCTTATCCGTTTATCTGTATTCATCTGTATTTTTTTTTATCTCCATTTATATACTGATTTTTATTATCTATTTGTATGTCGGTATTAAACATATGGTTAATTGAATTTATGGATGGGTATTTTTTGGATAAAGTTTTGGATAGTTTTGGTTCTGCCGTTTTGCTTATTTGTATCTTACTTACTTACTTACTTACACACACACACACAAAGGAAGAAAAAGAAAATAATACTTACACTCTTTCATACATTCACACCAAATCCACCACACACAAGCAAGCAACTAAGCAAGCAAGGACAAAGTATTGACATCCATCACCCACAACTTACACCGCTATAGTGAACTGAACGAACTCCAAACCCCACGTAAAATATACCCCAAGTTAGGACACTCCACATCCCATTAATTAACATGACCTGACGTGGGATGAACGAGGCTGTGTTATTGTTGGTCCTGGGTGCAGATGATGATTAGTGAGGGCTGACGAGAAAACATGAGTATAGGTTGATTCACGTCATGTCTTTGTGATTTGTTTTGTATACAGCTACTAAAAAAAAAAAAAAATAGTAGCCTGATAGATGTGAATTGTGACTCGATTGCTACGGGTTTTTTATTATGGTATTCCTTCTTCATACAATCGTCAAATAAATTATAGTTATTTAAAGACTGTTGATAAGTTGATGGTATTTATTGGTATACATTCCTTCCAGTTTTGATATTCCTTTACGTTGCTGAATGAAATCATTGAGTGTCACCCAGAATAATTTAATATTCCTACTTATTGCCTCCAGGGATTTAATTTAAGAGAGTTCCATACTTTTCCTGCTTTTGGTGTATATTTGTGATGATGGAAAGTGACCCTAGTTTCTCCACACACACACACCAACACACACACACACCAGAAAAGAGCAAAACAATCTAGTATGTACCATAGAACACCATCAAAACACCACAACAACAGAACACACAGCATGACATAACACCACCACAATGCACTACACCACCACTACATCATAATTTATAGCCGACCACAACACCAACCAAACCAGCACAACTGGATACGCCACACCACACCACAACCCACCACAGCAGGCAGTCATGGAGTAGAATTGATACAGGCACTCAGGATCCTCTTACTCCGAGTTCATATTTTTCAATGAAGATATTATATTTTCCTGTAGCGTCGCAAATTAAGCCGAAATTCAATACGCATTTAACGCAGAATTACACTGAAATGTCATACCGTATTGTGTGTGTGTTTAAAGAGAATATGATTGATTGACAGAACCTAACTCATTACAATATTATCCACTCAAAATGTTTTAGAGAGAAAAGTAGAGTTAGTTATACATGACTCCTGCACGTTTTATTAACCGGCGTTAAAAAAAATAGATAAAATAAATATAAAATGCAATTACCACCAGACAGACCACAGCTGCCCTTTCCCTTCCCCTCCCCCACCCCTTTCCCTCCTCGTCCTGACCCCGCCCCTCCATTACCCTCACCCCCGTCCCCTCCTCCTCACCATCACCCCAGCCTCAACCCGTGACTCGTTTATCCTCGTCAAGTTGAATAAGGGTATAAGTCTCCC
>JAWZYT010003740.1:5000-22500 GCA_034508575.1 Petrolisthes manimaculis | reverse complement strand
ATAGGTCTTGGCTGAAATGGAGAATGTGAGGAACGAGTGGGAAGATGGTGATGATGATGATGATAAAGATGAGGAAGAGGAGGGAGGAAGAGAAGGAAGAAAAAGAGAGAGAAGAAGAAAGATGAGCACGAAGAAGAGGAGGAGGAGGAGGAGGAGGAGGAAGAGGAGGGATCCCACGCAGCAGACTAGACTACCAGGGGAGTTCTCTGCTGGTCTGGGTGTACAGTAGTGGTGGTACAGGGAAGACTAACAATGGCTGCAATCCTGCTTACCCTACATTATCCCTATTGAGTTTTTCATTCTTTTCCTCTTTCACAATTTTTTTAACCCAAATGCAGGAACAAGAGACTCTGGACACGAGCACCTGACTCAAGTACAGCATAACTCTACATAGTGATGATAAAACTGTGGTAAGAGTAAGACCTTCTATTGACAAGCATAAAGAAAGATAGATACTCGCAGCAGGAAAAAGTGTTATACCAAAAAGCCCACGGGGAAAAGTAATGTTGATTATTATTTACAGGCACCTATAGGTACTTCATAAAAACCTTCTTATATTAATTAAAGCCTTTAGGAACTGAGGCTATACATTATGACGAAAGGAGAACTCGTGTAATGTTAACAAAACCTGTAAAATATATGATTGGCGGACTGGAAATCACTACAGCGGCACCTTAGCTCAAGAATATTACCGGCTCTCACCACGCTAGAGTGAAAACTTATCTAACCAAACCTGCTCACACGAACGAACCTATTACGACTATCTGAGAGCCAGCCAGTACTTCACATCACTCTCTCATTAAAGACGAATCGTGTTACCCTAATATATATAACCTGAATTTTTACTCGGTTCTATCTTCTTTTTATTTTTGTTTTGTAAAGGATTCGTCATTATCTTCCTGGAGGTGGTGGTGGTGGTGGTGGTGGTGGTAGTAGTAGTAGTAGTAGTAGTAGTGGTGGTGGTAGTAGTGGTGGTGGTGGTGGCTGTAGTAGTGGTGTTGGTGGTAGTAGTAGTAGTGATGGTAGTAGTAGTAGTAGTGTGTTGGTGGTGGTGGTGGTAGTGGTGGTGGTGTAGTGGTGGTGGTGGTAGTAGTGGTGGTGGTGGTAGTAGTGGTGGTGGTGGTGGCTGTAGTAGTGGTGTTGGTAGTAGTAGTAGTGTGTTGGTAGTGGTGGTGGTAGTAGTAGTAGTGGTAATAGTGGTAGTAGTGATGGTAGTAGTGGTAGTAGTGATGGTAGTAGTAGTACTGGTGGTGGTAGTAGTGGTGCAGCAGGGGGTGTTGTTAAGAGGGACGGCAAAATTACCCTCTCGTACCTCACTAATAATAATGTTTGATCGGAGAGAAAGAAGGAAGTTTATGCCGGGTCTAAAGAACATTTCTCAGGCCTTAGTAATAATAATAATGCTTGATGTAGGAGAAAGAAGGTGGTTTATGTTGGTCTCAAATACAGTCTTCAGTTCTAACCACTTTAATTTGGTACACGCTTGGGTTCTCTTACCTCACGCGGCAATACTCTCTCTCTCTCTCTCTCTCTCTCTCTCTCTCTCTCTCTCTCTCTCTCTCTCTCTGTGTGTGTGTGTGTGTATTTTCTTTATAATCTTGTCTTAGTGCTCTCTAGTTTTCCTCTTTAATGTGTTACGTACTGTCTCTTAAACTATCTCTTTTTTGTCTATAATTAGTTACATAATCTGCTCTCTCTCTCTCTCTCTCTCTCTCTCTCTCTCTCTCTCTCTCTCTCTCTCTCTCTCTCTCTCTCTCTCTCTCTCTCTCTTCTATATACATCAACGGTACACTTCATTTTGTCATTCTCTTTCAGCTCTGGTAGATTAATATTATCCCTTACACCTATTCACACACACACACACAAACACACACACACACAAAACATTATTCATACTCTCTACAAAGATTACTCATACACACTGCAAACATACACATACACTCACTCGCATATCAGCATAATACAAACACATATATACAGTTACTCACACGCATACACGAGCCCAACACAGACACGGACACCCCCCCACACACACGCACACTCACACACACACACACACACACACACACACACACATACACATCTATTTTTGTCATAATCAGCTCCCTCATTAAACAAACTTGTCTCTCTCTACATACTGTTTAACATTACCTTACTCACACATACACACACTCGTGCACTCGAAAAATTCTTCCTTCACCCTCAAACACGCGCTCATCCTCAGCCCTCCCATATAACACACACACACACACACAAACAATCTCTCTCCTCTTCTGTCACACACACACACACACACACATATATATATACACACACAAACAAACAATCTCTCTCCTCTTCTGTCACACACACACACACACACATATATACACACACACAAACAATCTCTCTCCTCTTCTGTCACACACACACACACACACAACCTCTCTCACCTCTATGCCGTGCACGTAAGCGCCTCAAGGCATCGGTGAATATTCCAGCGGTGTATTTCCCGCAGCGAGTGAGGTGAAGGAGGAAAGGGTAGAGGAGGAGAAGGAGAGAGAATCAGGAAGTCAATATCAGCCATAATGAAGACGATACATCCGGCCCCAGAGAGAAGCTTCAGACAGACTGGCAGTACACACACACTTATTAAAACAAGTCTTGGTTCCCCACAAAGCGACTTCATCAGTAAAGCAGTTTTCTGTTCAGTTAACGAGTTCTTTATTACCGCCAACAGCTGCTATATAGACTACAGTGACCCCATTACTTGTTTTGACTTAAGTTTGAGAGTTTTTTAAATAAACTATCAACATGTTAACGTTTACATCGGTCGTCTTGCTACATCTTCGGTTCCCTTGCTGAAGCCACTCACTGATTGAATGCATGCAAAGTTTGAGCAACATTATCGGAGGCCGTGGTGAATACATTTTCTCTAACCGTAGTAAAGTGTTGTGTCCCGCAATTTTCTTCTCTGTTATTATGTAAGTGAAGTTATCGCTGGTCTCATTCAGGTTTTAGTGAGCAGGTTTGTGTTTCATCCTCCTATATATGATCACAATTTCCTTTTCCGTATGTTATGGTAAGGATATCGTGACAAGTGTTTGCCTATCATATCAATTAGTTAATTTATATTTAGTTTGATTTATATTCAATCTGCTTGTGTTACAATTCGATGATTTAGTAATTTCGAACATCCTAACGATTTTTGCAATGGTTATGTTGCTCGGATATTTCAGGAAATCTTCCATGTTATCTTAGGCTTTATACTGTAGCTTACGTCTTACCGACTTTCGTTAATATATTCATGCCATGACTATCTTAGCATTTTATAGGAAAACTGGCCCTTTTGTATACCGGAAAATCAATCTTTAACGTTTATGAAATGTGGAACTGAATCATTATACAGTTTTAACTTTTTCTCACTCACTTCCTCTTCATCTTGAGGGATTTATCCAGTACGTTAACAAGCAGACACACAAAATTTTTTCACCTAAGTACACAAAGCTACTCCTATACATACACACTCAACTCCCCCTCCCCCTATCCATCCCCTACCCCTCCCCCCTCCCTCTCGCCCTCTCTCTCTCTCTCACACACACACACCAATGATCATAGATATTTACACTCACCAACTTGTCCCTTCCCCCCAGAAAAAAATAGAATATTCTTAACAAGAAACCTCCATGAAAATTGGATAGAGAGGAGAACTGACAGAGTAATCCAAGGGAGGTAATCGATGAATTATTACAACACCGACCTATTCTGCTGACCCTTTCCAATTTCCCTTACACGTTTTCCATTCCCTGTCCTCACCATGAAACCTATAGTCCTCATCCTATAACCAATTCAACCCCTCTCTAATCTTTCTTCACTTAAAGCTGTTCCATTACCTATATTCACTCACCTTATCTAGTACCTTCCTTCACCTACCTGTTCCATTACCTATATTCACTCACCTTACCTACATTTCCTATATGATACACTCACGTTACCCCTTCCTTGTCTCTACCCAGCCCCTGTACCCAGTCCCAATACCTATCCAGCCCCAGCCCCAGCCCCAGCTCCATCAGTCATCCACCTTCACCACACTTGTTTACATTCAGACTTCGATCAGACGCCTCACCCCCAACTCACCTCCACCTCTCCGCTTCACACGTCCCCTTCCCCTTTTACTACACTAAACCTCACCCACTACCACCACCACCTCTCCTCTTTCTTTCCTACCAAAATCCTTCCTACTTCAGCTCCTACCTCTCCTCTCTCCCAATTCCTTAGATCTTCCCTCCTTCCTCCCCAAATCCTTCCTCCTACAACCTCTACCTCTCTTCTCTCCCAGATCCTAAATCCTCTCTCTTCCCTCCCTAAATCATTCCTCCTACAACCCCTTACCTCTCCTCTCTCCCTTCATCCTAAATCCTCTCTCTTCCCTCCCTAAATCATTCCTCCTACAACCCCTTACCTCTCCTCTCTCCCTTCTCTTACATCCTCTCTCCTCCCTCCCCAAATTCTTTCTCTATCTACCCCTCTCTACCCCTACCTCACCTCTCACAATGCTTTCTCCTTACGTTACCCCTGCCTCCACCCCTCCCTCCCTCCCCGCCGTGCCGTGCCTTTGAGCCTGGGCCTGACAAACACGCCAGCGGGCCGTAAAGGGTGGTAAAAGGGCGGGTCTATCCTCAGTTGGTGATTGACGGTGAATAACATGGCTCACTGGACCCCTTCTGTGACGATTGGTATGGTGGGAGAGGTGGAAAAGAGGGGGGCGTGAGAGGCAGTGTGTGGGGGGTAGGTAGGGGGGTAGTTAAAAGATGGTAAAATATAGAGGGGGATGTGGTAGGGGGGACAGTTGAAATGGGGGTGAAAATGAGGAACAACTAGAATGATAGGATGGCAAGACAGGGGGCAATGGACAGGGAGGGGGACAATGGAGGGGGAGGGGGGCAATGGAGGGGGAGGGGGGCAGAAGTAGGAATGAGAGTGAAGTATAGGGATGGTTAGGAAAATGTTTGTGTATTGACTTTTGTGAGTTTAATTAGGGCAAGGAACTTCAAAGATTATGTAAAATGGGAGGAAAGATAAAGAGAAAAATTGGAAGGAAGGATGGTAGAAGGAAAATAAGGAAGGGGAAGATAGGGACAGGGATGAGATAGGGGAATATAAGGAAGATACTTTGCAAAAATAAAGAATGAAATAAAGAGAGTAAAGTGAATGAATGAAGGAGGGATGGAAGGATGGAAGAATGAAAATGGGATGAAAGAACTAAAGGAGGAGGAGAATAGAATTACTAAACGAACCAAAATGTGATGAAAAAATGATGGGTAAGCAAAGGCAGGAAAAAATAAGAAGGAAGGAATTAAGGAAGGACAAAGGAAGGGGATTAGTCTTGTTAGCGTCTCGTTGGAGCGGATTTATTAAAGTTGCTTGCATTTTAAGTTCATATTTCCTTAATTATGTGGATTTATTACCAGTTTACATGACGGTATTTCCTCGGGATCCATTTTCTAATCAAGTTATTAGGAAGCCATTTTGCACAGGTCTATCTATATTCATTCTCAATATATTCATTCTCGATAAAAAAAAAAAAAACTCTTCTTCCCTGTTAAGCAAATTTCCCAGTATTTCATTATTTAGGATATTTTTTTTTATTTCGTGTTTTTATCGAGTTGACTTCAGCTAGGGTCCTTTTATGCATTCTTATTTTTATCTTCCATAAAATATTTTCTCTCACTATTAAATTAATTGAGCTTTTATTTAATTTATTTTCAGTTCACTTATTTTTCTTACTCATTTTTCCATTCCATGATTTTTTTTTTTTTTTTTTTTTTCAACGTCACACTTGTTCTTTCATTCCATCTCATATTTCCATTTGTCAGAAATGTGAGTGATGTGAAGTGAAATTATTTGTATGATAGCATTATTACTCTTCTCCACTGCTCTCTCTATCTCTATCTCTCTCTATCTCTCTCTCTTTCTCTCTCTCTTTCTCTCTCTCTCTCTCTCTCTCTCTCTCTCTCTCTCTCTCTCTCCATTTATCGATGTGTCTATCTCGTCATCTACCAATCTACCTGTCTATCGATTTATTTATCTATCAATCTATCTAACCAGCAATCTCTCTATCTATTCATTTGTCTATCTAACTAACCATATAACTATCTGTATATCCATTTTATATCTATTTTATATCTATTTTATATATATATGTGTATCTATTTATTTGACTATTTATCTGACTATTTATCCGACTGATTCTGACTATCTACCTGTATCCCTGCTTACCTTCCTCCCTCCCTCCCTCCGCTGTCTATCTATCTTTCCCCTGAGAGTATATGGTAGCCACACCCCTATACCTCACCTGTTCAGACCACCTCCTCCCTATCACCACCAGCAAACTCAATCAACCCAACATTTCTTTTTTATCCCAGCCAGAGCCAGTTTTTCCACACACAAAGATATTTTTCACGACTTCCATGCTCCTCTTCCCCTCTCCCTCTCCCTTTCCCTCCCTTTTCCTTTCCCCCCTCTCTCTCTTTCTCTCTCCCCCTCTCCCCCCACCCTCTCTCTCTCTCTCTCTCTCTCTCTCTCTCTTTCTTTCTCTATTGTTGGCATTGTTTGTGCCTCGTTCGTTTGTTACTCACTGTGTCAGCCTCTTTCTCCGTCTTTGCGTATTTTATTCAAAGGTGAGGCGACGTACAAATTTAAAAAATTGGAGGGATATCGCGTTGCCAAAGGCTACAAAATTACAAACCATGTTTTAACTATATTGCAACGCATTAATTAATAGAAAAAATAACTGCAAAAATGTATATAACAAGATTACAGGGAAGTGACAAGGAGGATATCAACCACCGGCCGGGGGTCA
Source organism: Petrolisthes manimaculis (assembly GCA_034508575.1). Lineage (NCBI taxonomy): Eukaryota > Metazoa > Arthropoda > Malacostraca > Decapoda > Porcellanidae > Petrolisthes > Petrolisthes manimaculis. The sequence goes on along the minus strand of JAWZYT010003740.1, from coordinate 15,659 downwards.
GGTTGATATAGGGCGTTGGGAGGGGGTCAGGTTGGTATGGGACGTGGGGATGGGGTCAGGTTGGTATGAGAAGTTGGGGATGTGGCATGGACAGAAGAAAGGATGTGTCTAATTGAAAAATGTATGTACACAAAAATAATGTGGAATACTGTTATTAAAATAAAGGAATAAGATTTATGGCTTTATGTCTATAGACTCATGGTGTTGGTCATTAAGGCAGACAAGTCTTGTTACTTCAACATATCTTCTCTCAGCCTACAAGGTTGCTATCCTTGTTTTTACAGCCGGGTACCTACTTACTGCTAGGTGAACAGGGACATAGGGGGCTGGGAAAATTGTCCAACAGTTATTAAATTTTATATGTACATATATATATTTTAATAACAGTATTCCACATTATTTTTTCAGCGACGCTAATTTACACACGGGTTATTTGTGTTCACTAGAAACCGTGCCATAGTTTGTCCTCGGCATCTGGTGTTATTGACCACCGTATATATTTTCACAACCATTAGTCCACCAGTGCAATCCTTCCTTCCTGTCTGCCATCACCATGTACTCTCCTAATTAAAACATAAATCTGCTCTGTATAAAAGCCAACACGTGAATGTTTTAATCATTTCACCATAATGTACACACACATATACACTCACGGAAACTCAGATAAACACATTAATGATAACATACGTGCTCCGAAATACTTTACTATGAAAAATCCCTGAATATACAATGGCACATAGAAATCCGCACAAAATTATCAATACCATACAGGTTTTCTAAAATGCATGTCGGTATAAATTTTCGCTGCAGACACGGATATGCTGTACACGTTATGCCAAAATCATAAAAATGTTTCTGTCTCTTGACAAGCTAGTAGTGGGAACAGCAGGCCAGCTCTACCAACCAACACTACCAAAACCACCACCACTACCAACACCACCATCATTAATACTACCACTACCACCACCACCACCACCACCACCAACAACAACAACAACAACAACAACAACACTACCAACACTACCATCATTAATATTACCACCATCATCTATACCACTACCACAATCATCAACAAGAACACAATCACTGTCAATAGCACCACCATCAATACTACCACCACCATCACTATCATCACCATTATTCTTACCTCTACAACTACAACTACAACCACCACCACTACCAACACTAACAGAGGGTGAACCATTATCGAATCAGGGTCTGGATTTGCAGGATATCCGTTCTGGACAGACCACTTGCTCTCCTCTCTACTGGTGGTGGGGGATGATGGTGGGAGATGATAGTGTTAAGGGTGATGAGAAAAGGGGATGCTGGAAAAGGACAGTAGTTGTAGTGCTAGTGGTGGTGATGAGTGGTGGTGATAGAGAGATGACACTGATAGTAATTGTGTTGGTGAGGGGAGAGGTGAATAAATTAATGACAACAAAGATGGTGGTGATGATGATAGAAGGTGATTTAGAAGAACGATGACAATGATGGTGATGGTGATGGTGATACTGGTTATGGTGGTGAAGGTGGTGAGGTTAGGTGGTGGTGATATTGGAAGGTGAATATGACAGTGGTAGGAGTGGTGATAATGAAAGATGATTGAGGAGAACAATGACAATAATGACGATGGTGATGGTGGCAGTAATAATGAAGAAATAGAGAAAGCGCTGACAATATTCACGATAACAGTAAAATGTGATGAAAAATGAAATCCTACAAGTGGTGAGGGAGGGTGATGACTCTGCTGTGCTGGTGGTGGTGGTGGTGGTGGTGGTGGAAGGGGAAGGATGGAGGCAGTAAACAAGGGTGACACACTGTTTTTGTCTGTTGTGTTGCATGTGTAAAGGGAGAGGGAGAGGGAAGGGAGAGTCAGAGCGTGTTGGAGGGAAAGGAAGAGGGAGAGAGATAGGGAATAGGAGGAAAGGAAGAGTTTAGGGGAAGGGTTAGAGGGAAAGTGTAGGAGGGAAGGGAAGAGGGAGAGAGAGGGAATATGAGGGGAGGGAATATGAGGGGAGGGAATATGGGAGGAGGGAGAGTTGAGGGGAAGGGTTATAGAGGGAAAGAGTAGGAGGGAAGGAAGAGGGAGAAAGATAGGGAGTAGGAGGGGAGGGGAGGGAGAGTTGAGGGGAAGGGTTAGAAGGAAAGTGTTAGGGAAGGGGAAAGCGAAACAATGGGTTGAGGAGTGAGAGACAAATAATGGGAATACAGAAGAGAAGAATGAGCCCAAATATTGTGGAGGATGATCAAATACATACATACACACACAAATTATAATTATATATCACATGCAAGGAACTAAACTATCGCCCAATTCATGAGAGAGAGAGAGAGAGAGAGAGAGAGAGAGAGAGAGAGAGAGAGAGAGAGAGAGAGAGAGAGAGAGAGAGAGAGAGAGAGAGAGAAAGGAGAGAGAGAGAGAGAGAGAGGTTAAAGGAAATGTATATACCAGCCTGAGGGCCGCCGTGGTCAAGGCTTATGGGTTAGAGAGGCTCATGTATTAATATTTTTTCTTAAGTAACGAGAAAAAAACAAACCCTATAAGGTAATCAGACCCTTAATACACCGCCCCAGGCAACTCCTTCTATACTGGGAGAAGAAAGGATATTATTGGGTATATTTGTTGTTGTTCTCGGGGATATTATTGTTGTTGTTGTTGGTAGTGGTAGTGGTAGTGGTGTGTGAGTGTGTGTGTATGTGTAAGATAGTGTACTCTCAGGTATATTGTATTGAAACACACACACACACACACACACACACACAAATGTATCCTAAGTCATTGTATATTTATTGGTTGTTTTGGAATTCGTGTGAGGCAGAAGGTGCAGCAGCAACAGGACCACGAGAACCTTACGTGTTCCTGAGAGGGCTGGCTGGCTGGCTGGCTGACTGGCCTTGAGTATACTGTGGGTGTCTTCTGTCCGGACTGTACAATATTTTTCTTTACTTACCCACCTTCCAGTCCTCTCTCTCTCTCTCTCTCTCTCTCTCTCTCTCTCTCTCTCTCTCTCTCTCTCTCTCTCTCTGCATCCATCACGCATTCATATTGCAGCACACACGCAAGCTACCACACACACACACATACACACAGTGAAACACATTTTTTTCCTGGTTGCGATCAAAGGTGTAGTTGGCAACACACACACACACACACACACACACACACACACACACACACACACACACATGTACCCCCCCCCTCCTACTTCAGCCTCTCGGGACTGACTAGGATAAAAAAGTAGGAGACGTGGGGGGGACTGTGGCAAATTTATTCATAAGAATCTTCCAGGACGGTGGTTTCCAAGGACACCCCCCTCTACATCTGCAGGCCATAGACCCTACCTCTATATATAAGGGAGTGAGTGAATGAATACATGGATGGATGAATAAATAAATATAACTGAGGCGAGGGGTGCAAACTGAGTGACACCAAAAGAATAGAAAAATAAAAAATAAGAGTAGAAATGGTGAAGAAAGGAAGAAAATGGAAAATACTGAATCTTCGTAGGGTTTCCAATCAGTGCTGTGACTACTGTATGTATATATGTATGTATGTATGTATGTATGTATGTATGTATTCTAGGAAAGGGGGAAGACGGAAAGACAAAGATAGAAAAAGAAAAAAGAATGAGGGGGATGCGAGAGAAAAACATACACACACACAGAAAGAGAAAAACGAGGAGCTCTAACGTGACCAAGCAGACCCCCCCCCCCCTCCCCCTCCCTTCTCCCATTCCTCCGCTCAGTACATAACAGTGGAGTAAGGAACTGGGATGATAGAAGGATTCCACAGATACCATGGTCAAGTCAACAGTCAACACCTACTGCCAACACCACCACGTATCATGCCGACCGTCTTGTTGGCATGGTGAAGTCGTTTAACCATATGAAGGGCTATGGCTTTTTGACGAGCAACAAGGATATGTTTCTCTCTGCCGCCAACACCTCACCACCATCACTGAGAGATGGAGAGTAGGTGTCTTTCACTGTGGATGAAGGGAGGAAGGGCGTGGATGCTACCAACATAGTCGGACCTGATGGTGGGCAGGGCCTTGGCTCAATCCACGCCTGTGGGAGAAAGGCGACAAACACCCAGCCTTGCAGCGACGGCAGCAGCAGGCAGACATCGTCACCATCTGAACAAAGACTGCTGTTAACTGCAGAAGGGCTGGGTCGAAAGGTGTGGAACTTGTGGAAGGGAACGAGGGGTGTGTGTGTGACTGACTGGTGCAGATGGAACGATAAACTTTGGTAGAGGTAGAGGAACAAAAAATAAGGACGGGGACGATGTTGATGAGGGACAAGAGACCAACCACACCCACCCAAGCGTCCGTGACAGCCAATAATCCCAGTCATTTGTCCGTATCATGCCATGCCTCCCAGTCCCGTCCCCCACCCGACCACCAGTCACCCAGGACAATCCAGCCACCAATCACCCGCTACTGTATAAACTTTCTTATCCATGTTTTCACGTTGTCGTTGTCGTAACCATAGTATGTGGAGAGAGAGAGAGAAAGAGAAAGAAAGAGAGAAAGAGAGAGAGAGAGAAAGAGAGAGAGAAAGAGAGAGAGAGAGAGAGAGAGAGAGAGAGAGAGAGAGAGAGAGAGAGAGAGAGAGAGAGAGAGAGAGAGAGAGAGAGAGAGAGAGAGAGAGAGAGAGAGTGATAAAGAGTGATAAAGAGTGATAAAGAGTGATAGAGAGTGAGAGAGAGAGAGAGAGAGAGTGAGAGAGTGAGAAAAAGAGAAAGAGAAAGAAAAGAAGAAAAAGAAAGAGAGAGAGAGAGAAAGAGAGAGAGAAAGAGAGAGAGAGAGAGACTAATTATGTTTTCCACTCAGACGACGCACCGCAATTTTGCCCACCCCAATATTACCTGAGAATCGTAGTTGTGTGATGAAATGAAAAGATGGCCAACAGAAAATATTCAAAGGCACAGAAATCAGACATGCAAACATTTAAAGAAAATAAATTGCATATATTAAGACAATTAATTAATCAATCATTGATGTAAATATCACAGAAAAAGAACAAATACCGAAAGCAAACAGAAAGAGAATAACAAAGCTGGAAAATAACGAATATGACAATAATAACACAAAAACCGTGAACACAAAAGTAAACAACTGGGCCAAATGAGGATAATCTATGTGATGGTAATTGGAGACCTAACGATTCCTCCAAACTATGACAGTAAACAGACAAGAGACCAACTAACCAAATACTACCTTGGTATATCAATAAGGAATCTCTGTTTTCTTTCACTGTTTGGAGGGCCACGTTGACTCCAGTTCGTTCACAGTAATAAACCTTAGAACGAACACGAAGAGCGACGAGGCTACACACAATAAAAGTGAAAGGGGAGTTTATGGTGTGGTGGAAGCGGTACCAGACAGTCACGATCATAATAATGTTTGTCGACGACCCATTATTATCATCACGTTCCTATACCTCCTGTAATGACGACTATAGAAGACACAAGTAACCTATATTTTAATGAGAGAGAGAGAGAGAGAGAGAGAGAGAGAGAGAGAGAGAGAGAGAGAGAGAGAGAGAGAGAGAGAGAGATGTAGTACAGTACAATATTGTCCACACTTCCATTTACCACATAGGATCAGAGCTGCTTATATTCCCTCCCCGTCGCCACACATCCAGACAGCACATATTATTCAGGCCTCCAAGGGGATCATGATTGTTGAGGGGTTACAGGAGTTTCACTGTAGCTGTGCGTGGATACCAACTGCTTTGAACCACACGGGGGAGGACTGAGTTTGCTGACTAACCGTGGTATACCTATTGGAGCAACAGTAATAATAATAAAAAAAGTTATGTCTGAGTTTCCATTCATATTAGTAGCTATAAAGTGTCTCTAAATAATCTGTACAGTCTCAGAACTTTAGCTCATGACTGTACACATCGCGTCGTGCCACCCAATATGAAAGCTCAACATTCAGACCCCCGGTAAAATGGGACCAGGAACATTGATGATTAGAGGTCATTTCCCCGCTGCCCACAACCTCACATCTCCGTCCAGGTTCCCGTCGTCCCTTGTCATGATTTGCTCTCGTGATTGTAGGTCTTGGTGGGGCAGGGTGGGTTTGTTTACCTTGAGAAGTCCATTCCAGCTGAATAAGAAAAGGGAAGGAAATGAAAGCAGAGAGACAGAGACAAAGACGGAGACAGAGACAAAGATAGAGACAGAGACAGAGGGAGAGAGAGAGAAAATACAAACAAACATACATCTAAACACACACAAACACTCAGCAAATCACACATACCTATCCTCAATAAACACACACACACACACACACACGTAAGCAAGCACCTGCAGACATATCCACACATACACACACTTTCATTCACCCTAGCAAAAAAATAATAATACCTCGATCGAGCGCAGGACGCCTTACGGTGCACGGTATAAAATAATAATAACAGTACCCAGACACACAGCGACACACACATGCACGAACTCACGAACTAATACTTGGACACGCAACCACATGGAAAGAAAATAAAAGACACATTATATATGCACACATTAAGCGAATGTTATACATACACAAGTTATGTACAATTGCCGGCATAAGTTTCCGTGTCCATCAGACATGACTAACTGACTTACATAAATGTGTTGTTGACATCTCACCTTTTTTAGGGAGTGGGAGTAATTTTCTTTGACTAGGTTTAGCAGCCAAGGTGATTCTTTACAAGCAGGATTTCTTTGATCAAATTCAATACTGTCATAATATTACTGGAAAATATGATTTATATATTCGCTTGAGACACTCTGGTGTACTGAAACCTTTGCAGGTAAAATATACATACATCACATATTATAAAGCATCACAAAGCTGTAAGCAAACTGAGCATTGTCAACACACTATAGCACCTGCGAGCCACGATGTGAAAAGATCACCTAGTACAACATGTGAGTATATAGTGAAATACACACAAACACACACTCACTGTACACGGCCAAACACCAAGCACCGATCGAGTGTAAGAAGGGGCCAAGACGAGATGGAAATGCGCCGACATGGTAAGGATCAATATGAATTACACCAAATGAGAAACACAAAAAAAAAGTGTTCGAATAATGTACCAAACTAAGTGAGGGAGAAGAGGTCTTTGTGTAACATTTGAAAGATGTGGAAAGAGGTGTGAAAGCCCAAGGACGAGAAAGGCCAAGGACGAGAAAGGGAAGAGTGAAAGGCCAGGAATTAAAGGTGGAGGGAGGTGTGAAAGGCCAAGGACGAGAGAGGGAGGTGAGAAAGGTGAGGAGGGGATGTAAAAGGCCAAAAATGGGGGAAGGAATTGAAACAGACTCCTGGGAATGGAGGGGGAAGGGAGTGGAGAGACAGGGGGTCAGCGCACCCTCGACACCACGGTAAACATTAATGAGACTGTCACCATCCTGAAAATGGAGCTTGGTGGCGAGTTTGGACCATTTACTGAACAACTCGCTTCAACTCTTCCTGTCTGTCGTTATTTCTGATTTTTTTTCTTTGATATGTATTATCTCTTTCTTTTTCATCACATTTATCGATCAATTATTAATAGGATACTCATTATCCAAGAAACAAGTATAATATCTTCTAAGTTTAAATAGGAAAGATGCGAAGCTCATGATCATAACTGCACTTACATAATTATACTTCCTCTCTTTCCGTTGCATGATTGAATTTCCCTTTTAAACTTTCCTAAACACCTTCTGCGTTCTAAACTTTCCATGCTCCATTTCCTTCCTCTCCTCACACTTAGCAACAATCCCGTGCTGCCAGTTTCTCCCATGCACACCGTAGCGTCCACAACATACAGTACCTCCCATGTAGCTCTCGTGTCCCATCTCACCTCATTAGGTTATTATATTAGGGCCTCGTGTCAACCCACCTCATTATTCTCACTAAGTACAGTACTGACCCGTTCACCTCCAACCCATTTATTCTTAAGGTGAGGCTCCGTTCTATCCCACTACCTTATATTTCGTTGGTATGACACTTTCTTTCCCACCTTAAAATATATTCCTTGTAAGTCACTATATATATAGGTATGGTCCTGTTCTTACCCATCCCATTCCATGTAGCCTACAGTAATCTCATCCAATCATAATCCCAAGGTAAGGCTCCCTTGTTACCCTGACCCATTGTTCCATGTAGATATGACCCCGTTCCAACCCACCCAATTATTTCCCCAAGGTAAGGCTTCGTTATAACCCACAACATAATTATTCATTCCTTCGTTCTATCCCAGCCAGTTACACCTCTACTCCAGTACACGTTCTTCCTCCCTTATCTTCCTCTCCAGTACCAATTCACTCCCTCCCCCCATTCCCCTCCTCGGTACAGTACTTGCTTACCTCATTTCGTACATATCCCGCCCCACCTCACCCCATTCCGCCCCACGCTGCCCCGCCCCGCCCCGCCCCGCCCCGCACACTGCATATTTCAAGTTACTCTCGAGGCCACGGGTGAGGCAGGTGGTCCTAATGCTATTCATACAAAATAAGACTATATTATTTCAGCTTCAAGAGAGTGCATGCATTTTTATTAGATGTGTCTGTGTGTGTGTCTGTGTGTGTGTGTGTGTGTGTGTGTGTGTGTGTGTGTGTGTGTGTGTGTGTGTGTGTGTGTGTGTGTGTGTGTGAGTGTGTGTGTGTGAGTGTGAGTGTGTGTGTGTGTGCGTGTGTGTGTGTATGTGTGTATGTGTGCGTGTGTGTATGTGTGAGTGTGTGTGTGTGTGTGTGCGTGTTTTTTTTTTTTTTTTTTTCGCTCTGGAAACGGTTTATGAAAAGGTTGATTTATTTGTATTTTATGCTATTCTTCACCCTACTTCATCACCTCTTTTCCTTATCCTATTCCCTCACCTCTCCATTTTCATTGTTTGTATCTCCCTTCCTTACTTCCCGAAATTTCTGTGTGTCCCTCCCTCAATGGTCTCTCCTTCCTTGATTCTCTTTCCTTCTCAGTGTACTCTATACCCTTCCGTCCTCTTCTTAATTCATTTTTTTGTATACTCTCCTTCCTCTTTTATCATTCCATCTCTCCTTCTTTACCTCGTCCCTCATTATTCCTCTTCCTTGCTCTCATTTCTATCTCCCATCTTCTACTCCTTGCCTCTCATATATCAATAGTCCCTTCACTCCCTTTCTTCACTCACTCCTACCCTTCTTCACTCCCTCTTTCCCCTCCCTTTCCCTTTTTCCTCTCTCACCCTTCATCCCTCCACAGTTCCACTTCACTCACATAAAAAACCCAAACTTTGCCACCTGAAGACTTTCCCAAAAACTTCAGCGGCTTCCACGACAAAAACATTTTCCCAGGACGAAGAAAAATCATGATGCAAGCTTATTTTCCGCAACATATCATTAAGAGAAACTGAGTTAACGTCAAATTAGCTCTGAATGAGACAACACACATGCACACAAAAAATATACGATGCTGCCAATGTGTTGTAAGAGAGTGAGTGAGTAAATGAGGGGAGAATATTAATGTGTGTGTGTGTGTGTGTGTGTGTGTGTGTGTGTGTGTGTGTGTGTGTGTGTGTGTGTGTGTGTGTGTGTGTGTGTGTGAGTGTGTGTGTGTGTGTGTGTGTTATGGCGGTGTTATGGTAAAGTATCTGTGAGGCGGATAAGCAGAGCCAACAACACAACAAACATACTCGCAACACATCACTGCAACACACGACGCAAACAATCGCAGCTTTAAAAGAAATTCAGACACACAGCGAACTCAATACAACACACTCGCAAACTGTGACTCCCTGCCCACTCCACTCCACTCCACTCCACTCCACTCCACCCCACCCCACCCCACTCCACTCCACTCCACCCCTCCCCACCCCACTCCGCTACCTCGACCCTTCAGTACTAGAAAAGCAAAGTCCTCCCCTAGCCACTGTGTCACCCTATATAGTCCTAGATAAACAGGTCATTATTATTCGTTCAATAATAATCTCAACTGTGATGTAGTCAGAAAATTGGAGATAAACGAGTCCTACCAATACTGCCACGAAACACCACATGTATGGAAGGGGTTTGTTTCGTGGCATGGTCGGGAGGAATAAAAAAACTCCAATTTTTATACACAATCACAGGGTCCTTAATTAAGGGGGAAATACACTGTTGGTAAATCTAGAACAACGGATTCCTCCACGATAATCCAAACAACAGGGCCCCCATTATTTTATGTTAATCTTCCCCTGTTTCCTGGCATATTTTGGAGGAATCAAGACACTCGAAGGAATCAATCAACATTTTGCTCTTCCCTTGTGTACTTATATTTCTTAGTGTTTCGTTGTTGTTTTTCATTTTCCAGGCACATCAATAAGTGGGTAATTTTTCCTGCGTTGTTGTTGTCTTACTCACGGTACGAACAGAACACAAACACTCTTATAAATACCCAATGTTATGCTAAGGCAATACAGTTATCACAAACAATAAACGAAACTTCAACACACAATATAAACAACATAAGCACACAGGAGTACATAAAACACAACACAGAACAGGCACAAACACATAATGAATACACACGAACAGTAAAACACGCTCGATTTAGAGTCCACACACACACACACACACACACACACACACACACACACACACACACGAATGGATTTATACAGCGGCACACTCACAGGCAAACCCAACACAGCAAACCA
>JAWZYT010003739.1:5000-72133 GCA_034508575.1 Petrolisthes manimaculis | reverse complement strand
CACCCCCACTCCTCGTCCTCTCCTCCACCCCCCTCCCCCTCCCCCTCCTCTCTGATGCTCTTTTGTTCAGCCCGGGAGACGAAAGAGAGCGAGATGAAAGACGAATAGAAAGAGGATGGTAAAAAATATAAAGAATAGACAGGATACCAGGGCTAAGAAGAACATGGGATGAATGGGATGGATGGATGGATGGATTTTTAATTTCTAATTGAGGGGATATTAGGCGCCGCAACATCGAGGTCCTATAGCGCCAGAAAAAGGTGATAGAGAGGTGTGACAGCAAGCAGGAAAAAAAAAATGAAAAGAGGGACAGTTGAAGAACTGAAAGATGGGAACTATTTAGTCTGGTCTCTCACTGGCGACCTTCCTAGCATGGGAAGCCCTCTCTCCCCGATATCGGGGCAGAGCAGGGGCCAGAGCCCCCTCTAGTCTAGCTCGCCAGGTCTCAGAGACACACAAGCCCCCCCACCTCGGCAAGGCGGTTCCCGTTAGGGGGAATGGATGGATGGATGGATGAATGAGTGAGTGAGTAAGTGGATAGAATGATGAATCTCCCTCTCTCCCCCCCCTAAAAAAAAAAAAAAAAAAAAAAAAATTTATTATCATTCCAACCCATATTTCATCAGAGTACAGTATGTATATGCATCCTCTGCTTAACTCTCTCAAGATCGAAATTTTCCACCTCACAATCCCCCTCCTTTCTTTACGTTTTCACATCACAACACTGCTTTTCTCAATAATATGTTCTCATTTCACAATCCCAATCCTTCTTCTTCTATCGTACAGTTTTTACATCACAACATTGCTTTTCTCAATAGGTTTTCATCACACAATCTTAATCATTTTTCTATCGTACAGTTATCATCTTACATACTCCATTCAATTATTCAGTATTTTATTTTTTACACTCTTTATCTATTCTTTATCTATTCTTTGGTAATTTCTCTATATATTCTTTGTTTTTTCTTTATCTATTCTTTGTTTATTCTCTATCTATTCTTTGGTCATTTCTCTATCTATTCTTTGGTCTTTTCTTTATCTTTGGTCCCACCCTTTCTGTACGTGTTCTCTTTCTTATCCTTTTTTTTTTTTTAGTTTCACCTTGTGTTTTTTTTTTTCCTTTGGCTTGCTTCTCCTTCCCTTTGGTTTCATTCGCCCTTTGCTTTCTATTGTTGTTGTTGTTGTTTTCCATTAGCTTGATTATTCCTTACCCTTTATTTGGCCTTCTTACCCCTTTGGCATCCCTTGTACCCTTAGGCACTCTTACCCTTTACCCTCCCTCTTACCCTTAGGCACCCTCTTACCCTTTACCTTCCCTCTTACCCTTAGGCACCCCTCTAACCCTTTGACCTTTGTTACCCTTTACCCTTTACCTTCCTTTGATGTACCCTTTACCCTTCCTCTTGCCCTTTGCCTTCCCTCCTACCCTTTACCCTCCCTTGTACCCTTTACCCTCCCTCTTACCCTTTAGCCTTAACCTTCCTTTGCTGTATGTACCCTTTGGTGAGTGTTAACAATGGGTGTAGGTACGTGATGGACACTACCTTTATCCTCCAATCCGACCCCCTCCTCCATCCCAACCCAACCCAACCCAACCCAGCCTCACTCACTCACTCACCTCTTGGGCCCAGAAGAAACGTCCTATTTTGGAGAACATGGTGTGTGTGTGTGTGTGTGTGTGTGTGTGTGTGTGTGTGTGTGTGTGTGTTGGGAGGGAGGGGAGGGGATAGTAGAAGAGAGGGGGAAGGAGGAAAGGGGAGGGAAGATGAGGTACAGAATTGGGAAGGGTAGTAGTAGAGAAGGAGGAGTAGGGAGATAGGAAAAAGAAGTGTGTACAGGAAAGGTGAGGAGAATAAGAAGTGGATGTAAGTAGAGAGAGAGAGAGAGAGAGAGAGAGAGAGAGAGAGAAGAGTGAGAGAGAAGAGAGAGAGAGAGAGAGAGCAGGGTAAAGGGATTGTGATGAGTGACAGAGATTTGGTGGGAAGAGAGAGAGAGAGAGAGAAGAGAGAGAGAGAGAGAGAGAAAGAGAGAGAGAGATGGGGGAAAAGTCTATTCACCTCTACACGAACTAAAACACACCATTTTCTTAGCATAATCAGTGGTACTCTATAGCTTGCTCTCTCTCTCTCTCTCTCTCTCTCCTCTCTCTCTCTCTCTCTCTCTCTCTCTCTCTCTCTAAAGAAGATCTAAATGTTGGTTCTCGACTTTTGCATCAAGTATTTGGCGAACTTCAGTCTCTCTCAGGTCCAATATCTGTTCATTTTAAAACGTCAGTCCAAAGACATTCCAGGGATGTCTACCTTTTACAACACTTCAGGAGAGAGAGAGAGAGAGAGAGAGAGAGAGAGAGAGAGAGAGAGAGAGAGAGAGAGAGAGAGAGAGAGAGAGAGAGAGAGAGATAGAGAGAGAGAGTATAGGTGTGTGTGTGTGTGTGAGAGAGAGAGAGAGAGAGAGAGAGAGAGAGAGAGAGAGAGAGAGTGAGAGAGAGAGAGTTGTGTGGTGTGTGTATATGTGGTGTGAGAGTTGTATATGTGGTGTGAGAGTTGTATGTGTGTGTGTGTGTGTGTGTGTGTGTGTATGTATGTGTGTTGGATGAGGTTTGAGGATTGTGTGTGTGTGTGTGTGTGTGTGTGTTGGAGAGTTGTGTGTATGTGTGTGTGTGTATATATGTGTGTGTGTGTGTGTGTGTGTTGGATGAGGTTGGGTAGATCCACAAGAGTCTCCATAAGGACCCGACGTTCTAAGGCTTCTGTCAATATTTTTACTATACAGAGTAAACACACACACACATACATACACTCATTGCCTATCTTCCTCACAACTCTACTTTTATCACTGGGTCTGTGTTTCTCTATAACTATCTCTGTTACTCTGTCAATCAGAATTTTTTCATCACGATATATTGATTGTATCCCTCCATCTTTTACACACACACACACACACACACACACACACACACACACACACACACACACACATGGCTGTACTCTATTTAATAAATCGTTTATAATTTTCTTTTTATTATTATTTTTATTTTTCCACACACTACTTTCTTTCTGTTGCCGAGACCAAAGCTTCAACCACAACAACACAACGGTACTTGGGAGGAGGAGGAGGAGGAGGATCTCTGCTCAAACATTTGCTTCACCAACAAAGAAATTATTCCGTGTGACTGTTATTAACTTGGTGTGTGTGTGTTTGTTTATTTGTGTGTGCGTGTGTGTGTGTGCGCGTGTGTGTGTGTGTGTGTGTGTGTGTAAAAGAGAGAGGGAGGGAGATTGAACATATGTGTGTGTGTGTGTGTGTAAGAGAGAGTGGAGGGAGATTGAACGTGTGTGCGTGTTTGTGGTCTGATTATGTCGAACGCGAGAGAGTGAGACAGAAACAGACTGAGGGAGAGGCAGGCAATTAACACTTGTGAGTATACAAGAGACACTGAGAGAATGATTTACTGTAAGGAGATAGAAGAAGCCGAGAGACAGAGAACTGCTATGGGAGGGAAAGAGGAGGCAAAATGAGAGGAAAACGAGGTAATATGAGAGGAAAATACATAAACACATAGAGAGGAGTGGTGAAAAACGGGACACAAACAAATATAATTATTAAGTTTATTGAGTCTTGAGATAGCTGTCAGACAACACAATGGGCTCTCAAAAGTACGTTAAGTCGGCTAACACTCCTCATTTGCCAAAAGCCCAGTAGGTCACTATTTAAGCCTGTATTATGGAAACGAAGAACAGAAGCCTGGGAAAACATTAGGTGGCCTTCAATGAGTGACTGAAGCCTGGGAAAATATTTGGTGACTTTGACTGAGGGATTAAGTGCATAATGAAGTGTTGGGTATTGAAACATTAAAACCCAGTAAAGTTTCTAAGTCTTCAGAGAGACTGAGTGTAAAATGGAGTGTTGTGCACTATTTGTTTTTAGCTTTGTCTACTATAGTATCAAGGATAATAGACTATAAAGGATAGTCCACTAGACACTTTTGTTTTCCCACAATGCACCACGGGAGTGATGTCACACATGTAAACAAACCTGCCGGGTGCAGACTGTCACTAGTCCAACTTAAAATGTACGTGAAGCGTTAATGTCTGTGCCATATTATGGGTGTATGTGCAGTGTACAATTGCAATAATGGCAGTAGACATGCAAAAAGAGACGGGGTGAAGCCCTATCGGTTCCTAAGAGATGAAGAGAAAACCATAAAGTGGTTATAGCGTGCAAACAAGAGGACAAATTTAATGTTGAATTGGTCCAAGTATGCTCTCTACACTTTAATGAACAATCGACGATGTAATGGATCTCCAAAGAAGATCAGAATATTGCAACCTTGAGCTGTACCAACTCTGTACCTTCCAAATTCTAATTAAGAACCAGGTATGTTGAGATCTATCAAAGGTCTAACTTATTACACCGCCCCGAAGGGGGAGGTGTATTGTTTTTGGTGCCGGATATTAATTTATCTATTTATTACTTGGCGAATTTCGCCAAGTATGTTGCTCAGTGGTGTTGTGTGTTTGTGGCAATGTCTGTAGAGTTCGCGGTCTACAGGTCGCAATTCTTGTCCGATTATGCTGAAATTTTCACCACAGGTAGGCATCAACATTTCTAGGTTACTTATTGTTTTTCAAGGTCAAAAGTAAAAAATCAAGGTCAAAATTATAAAAAAAAAAAAAAAAAAAAAAAACTGTGCAGGGTTCGAACCAATGCCGGAAATGGTGAGCGAGGAGAGGGGATCTTTAAGCGCGATTTGAGCATTAGGTCGAAAATCAAGGGGTCTGAATTTTGCCATACTTTCGCCATGTTCGTTTATTTATCTGTTCGTGTGTTTGTTTATGGTCTAGCGTCCACAGGTTTAGCCGTATGATGTTCATTTTTTCTATTGATAGATATTCATCATAAAACAAAATGATTAACTATTGGGCAAAATCGGTCGAAAGTCAAGGTCATAAAATATAAAGATATATTATAGCAAAGAGCGAGTGGTCGCTGTGGTGGCGGAAATTATCTTTATTAAGGGGCGGTGTTGGCATCGAATGATGTCTTTTTTTCTAATGTGGATATTTGGTCCATATATGCAATCATGATTTTACCCATGGATTTTGATTAGGTCTATTAGACCTATCCTTGTATAGTATGAGTAAAAAATAATAATAAAAATTCACAGAAAGTTAATTGTTTGTGCCATTAATTGGTGTTATTACTAGAATGTACTGACAAAGTTTCATTTCAGTATTTAGTTTTTGAAATGTTTTATAGTGGCATAAAGTAGGTAAACATCTTCATTTCAACTACAAATTTATTATTTTATTTTATATGTTACATACAGCAGTAAAACTAGCACAGAACATAGACCATACTGTCTAAAATAAACATGCAATAATTCCTAGATCATTATTCAAAATGGTTTCTGAATAAATAGCCTTTCAAAAAAGTAAAAATCCTCATTTTTTACATAATTATATATGACCGACATCCCAACATCTGCTCTGATCGAAATATAATTGGCACAGATTTTGTAGGATGCACTGATAATGCATTCACAGAGGTTTGATAAAGATTGGAAAGTATTTGTGTGACATATTGCAAGTCAAATATGAAAAAACAACTATTTTGAAAAACACCCATTGAATCCAAACTTGTGATTAAATACCAACAGAGGGTCATCACTTTGAACAAGGGTCATCGTATGTGTTTTCATTGGGACTTCCAAAACATTGCTTCATAGGACAGAGGTATTGTTTTTCCAGTGATGGGCCCCTTCCCTATCCCCAGCACCATTGTGCTTGTCTAACACTTCTTCCTTTTCTGTCTTTGGATGGATGTCCTGAATTGTTCCCTTGTCTTGTCCATTTTTGTTAGTACTGTTAGCAAAAAGTTTGACTCCAAATTCAGCCCTTTACCAGGATGGGCCTTTTCATATCCAATATTGTAATTTAGTAATGCATAACTTAGTGCAAAGTTAACAATTTGCTTACTCACACACTTGGTCTTGGGGCAATACACGACTGTGCAAAGATTCGTTTGGGTTCTGTGTCTTTCCCTGTAGACATCTTTTCAGCAGTTCTTCATCATTCACACGGGTGTACAGTTCATTTGTCTAAATAACTTTTCTCAAGACTGAGAGATAGCTTCACGTCTTGAAAGAAGTTTTAGTTTTCTTCTGTTTTTCATAAATACAGAGGGCAGTTGCAAGAGACTCACCCATTACATCCTCTTTTTCTCCTTGCAGGCTGTCTTTTTCTTCTTTTTCCTTTTCTTGTTAGACAATGGCACGATTCCAGAAGCATTAACTATTCTCACCAGGTGGGCAATGGCTATGACGGGGTTGGCTGTCAGTCGATGTGCAGCCATACACTGTACTCATGGTCATAAGATAGAAAGTTTGCTTCTTATTCTTTCTTGGGAGTAACTGCAGGCATACTATCAAACAAAACTCTATCACAGTCATTGCAAGTCACTTTTATAAAGCACTGCACTGCATTCTTTGTGTATGACACTGTCACTGTCCCATAACAAAACTTACAACATAAACACTGTGTCATATTCTGGAGTAATTCAACATTCAACATGACATTTTCTGTTGACTCTTTATTTTCATTGTTTCCTAAGCTTTCAAATATTTGTTTTATTTTTTTGGCACTAGAAATATCACTTGAAGAAATCTCTTCTTCTTTTATCTCTATAGTTTCTTTTGTCTCACCAGGAAGTTCAAGTAGTGGCGGGGATAGTGTTGTTGTTGTTATTGAAGTGATTGGCGTCCCACTCTCACTCTCAGCACGTTCTCCGTTTTTCAAAGCTCGTTTCTCTCTGTATCCAGTAACTAGTTTTATCCTATCCTTGGCAATTTTCTCCCTTCTCTGGAGAACCTTTTTTGACACTCGACCCATGTTCAAGAGTGCAAATAATCGGTGGGAGGTGAGAGCTCAGAGCATCGTATGGCAACTGTGAAGAAGGTTGCGTCGGCTCTATTATTATTGTTGGTCAGACATCAGTGATGCCAACTCAAATTTTTGTAATGCGCTAGACTAGTCAAGAAAATCCACTAAATTAAAAAATTCCACATTTAAAATAAGCTATAATATTTCTATAAGAGTTACTTTTGTAAATTTCAATTTTTGTTACGCTAGATAATTTCAAAATCCGCTAGATCTAGCTAAAAAATCCGCCAAGTTGGCATCACATACATATACACACGCAAGGATTGTTTCTCATCCTTCTTGTACACACACACAACGGCGCTGCCAAAGCAGCCAAACGTATATTATATAATAAAAAGAACGATAAAATGAGCAAAATCAGAGGGAAATAGCACATGATTCATTCGTCATCTATACATATATACTCACTTTTTCCGACATGCATGCTCGTGGTGGGACAGCACTTATTAGAAATATAATTGCCATAATAATTGAACGAGTTTTCACAAATGTTGAAACAAAATCAATTTTGTAATACTAAAGGCCTCAACTAGCGACAAATCCATTATAATAATTATACTTACAAGAGGGAATTAAGATGAGTCGAGCGTTTTCATCATTATATCGTAATAATAAAGGGTTTACTTAACTAACGAGATGGCTCTGTAAACAGCTCAGCAGCGAGGTACTCACCTATTACCTACCTGCCTACCTAATGTACACTCTTATCTCCCTCATTCATTTTTATCCACAGGACACACAATTACGGGGTAGACAAGTAATTTTTTTATCTACAGGACACACAAAGCAGATTTTAATCAAGGTAAACGAGGGAACCGCCGACTCTCCCATGTATGTGTGTACCGTATATAAGTATGGGTAGGCTATGTGTTCGAGTGGCAACAAGTACAGTCGCGGTTTTAAGTTCTTGCGATTCCTCTCTGGTATGACTGCGAACTTTGAGAATATTTTAACTCATGTTGTTGTGACCGAGACGTGGTTATTTCTTATCTTTGGTTGAAAATTTGATTATTAAGAGTAAGACTGAAAAACTGGGCTAGGCTGGAAAGACCATTTTTTATCACAGGGAAGGAAGGAGACCGAGGAGGGACATCAGACACGAAGGAAAGGAGAGACAGTCATCACGAAGGAAAGGAGGGACAGTAAACAAAACGAAGGAAAGGAGGGCCAGCAAACAAAACGAAGGAAAGGAGGGACAACATACAAAACGAAGGAAAGGAGGGACAGCAAACAAAACGAAGGAATGGAGGGACAGCAAATAAAACGAAGGGACAGCAAACAAAACGAAGGAAAGGAGGGACAGCAAACAAAACGAAGGAAAGGAGGGACAGCAAACAAAACGAAGGAAAGGAGGGACAGTAATCCCAAAGGAAAGGAGAGACATCAAACACGAAGGAAAGGAAGGATAGTAAACACGGAAGAAAAGAGGGACAGCTGGAGAGGAAAAGGATCGACTCGGGTTCGAAGAGGTGCTAAAAACCCATCAAATACTGTTCATATCCATGTAGACAGCCTTAGAGATATGGTAGAGAAAGAATCTTCGTAATTATTTTATTGCTTTCCTATTATAACAATCCCAAATTCTCTCTTTCTCTCCTTCGTCATCCTATCAATCATTCTTCCCTTTCTCATTTCTCCTCCTCCCTCCTCTTATCTCTTCATCTCCCCTTCTCTCCCTCTCTCGAATTTTTCCTCTACCTCCTTCTCACGCTCAAATAAGGCGGAAATTACCTTCTTTCACTCGCCCCTGTCTCTGTAATGGAGGTAGTTGTGGTATTGATAGGGGCAGTCGAGGTGGTGGTAGTAGTGGTGGTGGTATGTGGTAGTGATAATGGTAGCCTAGTACTGTATGTGGTTGTGGTACAGGTAGTGGTAGCATATATGTCTTTTTTCTTTTCTTCCTGGTGAAAATGCATAGACTCCCTTTTAAGTAATTTGACTTTCATTGGACTTTTTGTTTACATTCCAGTATTAAAAGTTGTAAAAGAGCACAAATTGGGAAAAATATTAAATCATTCCATAATGTTTTGTTGCAGTCTTGAATGGGATGTGCATATATCTTTTAGAACATTTTAGTCCTTCTGCACCCCTTGTCATCTTTAGTTCTATTTCACTCTTATTGTCTGGTGTTAGTCCAGGTACTGTATACTGTATTATTTTACCAGTGGATCACAAAGAACCTTCTGTGACAAGTAACATAATTTGGTATTTGCCAGAGAAAAGCAGGGTTGTGGAGTTGGTAATATTTCCAGAGACAATTACTGTATCTTACGCATATTATTCCTTTATTATTACTTCATACTTTTGTATTGTGCCCATAACACTGTAACTACAATATGAATCAGAGTCCTGGGAAATTTACCAACTGTTTCCACCTCCAAGAAACTGTCGTCTCTCTGCCTCTACAGCCCTGGAGAAAAGTATACAACTCTACAGCTACTGTTCATTGGTTAAATATATAGTTACCCATGTAGGATAGTGTTATACATCTAACTACAAGTACTTCATTTTATTACAAGTCTCTATACATACATGTTACTGAAAAGAAGAAGATATTCACATATACACCATACTCCGTAACTGTGGTGCCATTAATTTATGAGGCCTCAACTTTTGGGTCTGTAAAGAACAAAATGCAAAAGTATAAGTATTTCTCTTAATTTACAGATATTCTAATTTAAATATAATATTTTTAATTTATGTGACAATCCGTAACTAGTAAGATAAACCTTTTCATATATGGATAATTACTAATGACTTTAAATTCAGACACCTGAAGTCCTGTCCTCTGTCTATCAGATGAGACCAATCTTAAATGAAAATTCATATCACATTTAAGTAAAACTGAACTTAAGAATCACTAGTAGCAATAACTGATGTAATAGACTGTTCATATCACCTAAATTTCTATTAACTGTCATGTTCTACATCCAGTTCCTCTTGTATGACCCTTAAAATGCTTTGCCATGCAGGCTATCTCAATTATTAAGTCATTATAATGGAAGTGTTAAAATCATTTGTGCTATACTGACAAGCAACTCAAAACTGCTCAAATATGGTTGGATTTTCATTATATGATTGTAAATATTAACAGCCAACAGAGTAAAGGAAAGATGAAGAATGAATCCTCTTCAAGTACTGTACTGTACTTTATAGTATCTAAAGAGGGTTCAAGTTGGACTGCAATGGTGTACTTCTCTAGAATAATACACCTGTTAAGATGGTATGAAGATTTTTCTTAACCCTTCTACAATCATGAGATTCTGAATTTCAAATCTAGTACAGTACAGTATATAGTATAGGCTACCACATGATTGATCAAAGTTTGCACTCCGCAGGTTAGGAGTCATGTATTAGCCAATCTGAAGATTCTTATTAATATTGGCTGTGGATAACAAATGACTATTAGCTCTAATAATTACAAACTACACTACCGGATTAGTAAGTGGTGCTTTCTCCAGTTAGCCTAATTGAATAAGGAGTTGATTTCTATACAGCAGGTCCTTGATATATTGCTCACATATTTAACACCTATCATCTAACACAACCAAGTAAATTACTAAAGTTTTAAAGTAATAAAAGAACAAAACTTAGGAAACATTTGGTGGTCCTCAGTAAGGGACAGAATGTAAATGAAGTGATGGATATAATAATTTGATCTCGTTATATCAAGGGTCTACTATATTTTCAGATTTCAGTACAGTAATTTAATACCATTACTGATAAATAATCATCTGTAAATGCATTATCCCTTCCATCAAGTACAGTATTTGGTATTACTGATAAAAATGTATAAAATTATTGTATTTCTCTTGTTTGAATGACACTGTCATTATGCTTCATAAAATCAAAATGACAAGGCTGAACTTCAGGACAGTAATTTTGAAGTAAAAGAAAAAAATATAAACATATTTATGCACATTTTGAATTACTGTAATTCAAAACTTAACACAATACTATAAAACAATTTTGTGCAATTACAAATACACAATCCAAACTTCCTATTAGGCCTACTCTGTACTCCTCTCATTTACCTCGCACACACAAAACACTGCCAGAACTTCACTTCCTCCCATCATCCACAAACTTTTCACATTACCCATCTCAAACTTTTTTCCATCAACTACCACAACAACCCTCCTCTCATCATTACTGGAACTTTCCACATTTCACAATTTCTTCCCTATAGGTGTAACAGTACTCATAATCAAAAGTTGGGTTAAAATATACACCATGATATTTTTTCATTAACAGGTAACGACAAAACACAGTACAATAATATTGTGTACAGTATATTAAAATACAGTATATAAATATAATACTAACATCTACTGAAAGTAACCTTTACTTGAAAATTGGCAATCAAAAGCTAAACATAAATGATACAAGTCTATTCTCCACCAAATTATATACTCAACCTCACTGGCACACTTTCATTATATTTATTCCTACACTCTGTTATCCCTAAAATTTCTATGTCTTACCTGCAAATAAAAATCTATCAAAAAATCAAAAGAAATTGCATTTTACCTGCAAAACAAACAAAATCTGATGCAGAGTACCGGTAATAATCTTATAGAGCTGATGGTAATGTTACTAATGTCCAAATATGATAAAAATTACACAAAAAAGGGGGAACTCAAAACACTAGAGTTAAACCTCACCTGAAAATTTAAAGTCGGGGAACTTGGTCATGTCTACACCAGCGCCGCCTCCATACTGACGTGCCACCTTGTCCAGTTCCTGCTGCAGTTGTCTCTCAATCTCAGGGGTAGCATCCACCAACTTTCCACCAGCAGTCCTGATGCAACAAAATAATGACTAATATAGTAAAAGAAGTAACAATCAGGGTATAGCCTACTGTATTGAACCTCAGCCCAAAACTTAAGAACATAACAAGGTGCAGAAATAAAGTACTATAGTGGGTTATTAGAACAAGCTTCAACGGAAATACTATTGAAAGTACAAATACATTAAATAGTCTTAAAATTAGGCTAGACACATACATGGACTCAAAGGGATAGGTCTAAATCAGGAGCTGACAAGAGGAGGGCCAGCAGGCCTGCTGTTTTTTTTATGGTACCGTACACGTTCTTTAGTGTTAGGTTAGGTTATATGTTCTTTCCTCCATATTTTGGTCAAAATAGAATAGAACTCATAGATCTAAAAGTATAAATGGAATACTAAAATAAATTTGAAAGAAAACACAAGCAATTCTTCTTCAGCTTAACCAATGAAAGAATAGCAGGTCCTGAACTAAGATCATTGGTATGGTACTTGATGAAATCAAATTTACTGTATAAGACTGTAATCTTACTTGCTCTTCTTGCTGTACTCTTGGATTTTGTCAACAAAAAGCTGCTGGATGGGATCAACAGCTTTCTTCATGAGGATGGCCGATACCCCATAGTTCCGTCTGAGGGCAGCCTGCAGTGTCCTCGCCTCAGGGAGAATTCTAGTCACAATCATCCTGGAAGATACACATATACTCACAGTTCCTACTCTAACACACAGACAATCCTCCAGTTCAATTAAATGATGTGCACACACTCAAATAATCATTCTTACACACACATATTCATTCTCATCAGTGAAAAAATATGTTTGAGACTTGGTGGCTTCTGCTTCCTCCTGACTATGTCACATAACAAGCTCCTTCAATATATATGCCACTTATGGGTTCGTTGGCCAAGCGTGGTGTTATCAATTTTGGTATTAGTCAAGCATCTGTCCATAATCATTTCCATTATTTTTTTATATCAAATATACTTCTAAATACATGTATGTTATTTCCTTATTGGGTATTTCCATCACAAATGCATTAACATGAACTGTCGGTTCCTGTACAATAATATCAATACAATATGGCCACCAAATGTTTACATCCAGCCCCGTATTTTGCTAAGGTTAAGTTTTGGTAGTTTGCCATGGTCCTGATTAGGTTAGGTTAGGTCAGGTTAGGTCTACCTAATTCTATTTAATGCATTGTAGTGTTTGCCAGACGAATCTAGTTCATATATGGTGAAAATGAGGTGTTTTTGGAGATTGAGTTGGGGCCGGTGGGGATATCTCCCAAAACATTAATTTGCAACGGTTGTGAACAATAAATTCGTTCAAAACACACTAAAAAACATTGCATTCTGAAAACCTCGAGTCGAGAGCAGATTAATAATACCACTCGCAGCCAACGAAGCCAACCTAATAATAGTGGTAATAGTCAAGCGTTAGACCATAATCTGGTTTCGACTGAAGGTTTACAGAATGTAATGCTTTATAGTGTTTTTTCAACGTATTTATTGTTCAAGACCGCTGCAAATTAATGTTTTGGTAGATATCACCCCTCCCCTACACCCTAACCCAATCTCCATAAACACTTCATTTTCGCCATATTTGAAATAGATTCATCGTTAAAACACTACAGCACAATAAATAGAATTAGTCTGACCTCACCTGACCTAACCTAACCGAATCAGGACCACAGCAAACTACCGTAACAAGGAAGATAAAATACGGAGGCCGAGTGGTTAGTGTTCTGGACTCATAACCTAGAGGTCGGGAGATTGATCCTCTCAGGTGAGGGCCTGAGAATATTTACTCTTCCGATTTTAGTGTCAGGCACTAACTATAAGGCCACCGAACGTCGTAAAACACCTTCGCTGGTACCATAACAGCTGCAGTATTTAGGAATTACCCTCACTTCCCTCTCTCTGTGGCTGGGTACCAGTTCAGAAGTCGTGACGTGCATGTGTGAGCAGCAGTTGACCTGGGCCACGATAACGGGCTTGATTAAACCTATGTCCAGTGTCAGATATATAAAGGACGCGTGCATCCTTTCTAACGCGCGCGTTGTCACTGACTACTGGTACCGGGTATCTTACCTTGTTTGTTATGGTAGTTTGCCGTGGTCCTGATTCGGTTAGGTAAGGTCAGGTGGTCAGACTAATTCTATTTAATGTGCTGTAGTGTTTTTCCGGCGAATCTAGTTCAAATATAGCGAAAATGAATTGTTTATGGAGATTGGGTCGGGGCGCCGGGGAGGGGTGATATCTCCCAAAACATTAATTTGCAAGTCTTTAACAATAAATGCGTTCAAATAACACTATAAAACATTGCAATCTGAAAACCTTCAGTCGAAACCAGATTATGGTCCAACGCTTGACTATTACCATAATAGCATTCAGGCTGCCACCCCGGAACCACAGGCCCTCTAAGTTAGGGCATCTTCTGATGAATCTTCTGTGAGTAATTTAGGGGGTTTCGTGGCAATGTTTGTAACGTTAGGCCTCACTAACCTCGAAAACTCAACAATTCTGAACTAGGCTATACCACACACTTTGTAAGCTCAAAATAATTCCGATGCTGAGAACGGATTAGGGTAAATTTACAGAAAACCTGGGTTTACTATATTGTATGTATTAGTATCATTATTCACTATTTTGGACCATTCTAAGAAACTTTTCATAATTTGGAAACTAGTCGTACCTGACCTGACCTAACGTAACCTAGACCACAGCAAACTACCGGGTATAACCAGTGTAAACTATCATAAAGTGACTGGGGCAAATTTCCAGGACCTAGCCTAATGTAGTAATACTGCTCAAGCCTAGCCAAAAACCCAGTTATTCTGTAATAATACCATGGGTTTTAATTAATGATGTACTATGTTAGGTATAACCATACCAACCTTCGAAAAGAAACATACAAGCTTAACACACGTTTTCCTATAGTTACCGTCAATAACGTAACAGTGATGAAGACGTTATTATAGGCCTACTAATAATTAAAATGATTATATTATATACTTCGATAAGAGACACAATCAGCAGACTACCATTAACAATTTCTACGTACATGATTAATCCCTTCTACTTACTTCATAACTAGATCTGAAACATAAAACAGGTTAATATATAACAAATTATAATATCATTCAAACAATGGAGGCACGACATACTTGGAAATATATAAATATAAGGGTCGACCGCCGGTGTTCTGTTATTTTCTGATGATGATGATGTTGCTGCCCTCTGACGGCTTTCTCTCGTACTGATGCTGTGGTCTCGGATGGTAATGATCGTACGCACTCTTCTAAATTATTGTCTACTCGAAAATTATTGTCTATTAAGGGAAGGTTACAGAGAGAGGAAATGATACAAAAAGAGGGGATGATACAGGGAGAAGAAAGAAAGAAGATTTTACTAATAAGTCAAAATGACCATAACTATACCACTCATGAGAAGGAGACAAATGCACTCATTCTTTCCCAGCAGCATCCAAGAGTGGAATCATCTCTCATCTCATGATCTCACGTTTAGAAATAGGATCACCACTCATTACCTCCCCAATCCTAATCCTCAACTCGCAGTCCCTGACCCTTATCCTAACCCCCTTCCTAATCCTCCCCAGGATCCTTATATCCCCCGCACCACCCCCGCATATTAGCCTATGCTGCCCATGAGCGGCTCTCTGCGGGACCCAGAGCTTGAAGAACAGCAAACACGAAAGAAAGCTGGAACAATACAAGATCTACCTATACATATTGGACATTGGAAGTGAGGTATTGGATTGGCACGGGTCTGAAGGGCCGCCTAAGCTCTTAAGATATTGCTCACTTCCTTACAAGCATGCAATGTAGCCTATACTTCCTATGGAAGGAAAAAGAAATGAGAGAACGCAGTCGCAGAGATAGAAATGTGACCAACATAGAAACAATAAACAGCTTAAGAGACCCTTTATTGTAGTCAGAAAATTGAAGATAAATGAGTCCTTCAAATATTGCCACGAAACACCACCTATATGGATAGGATAAATCTAGAATTCTAGATGGTGATCGATGTATAGAGGCAGGGCTTATAATTATTAGAATGTATGGGGAGAAAAAGAACGGATATAATATTCGTGTTGATGTTCAAAACTAACTTAAAATTAGACTACCTATATTGCAGCTATGAAAACAGATGAAGTACTGCATATATATACAGTTGAAATGACAATTTAATAAAGAAGTAAAACAGACTGTATGTTGATATAATAATGGATACTTGAGCTTCCTTCTCCCCCCTCACAATCATAACTTTATTTACGTGCTGTGGTCAGAACAGTTAATATTTTTCTTGTGTACTGTTTTGCCTTGTTACTTCCCTTGTGTAACCATTTTGTAATTTCATACACGCTTTCATACCTAAAACTGACATGGCAAAATCTATACTGTACAGAAAAATTGCATACCACGTACTGAAATTATCACATTTCTCGTGCGTGTACGATAACTGTCAAACATCTGGTATCATAGCTCTATTTTAATTTGCACCACTTCGACTGAAATCATTATTTCATCCTTGATAGGGTCTAAATTCAATAGATGCTCGTCAATATTAATCTATTGTATTGTAGATAAGAGCAGGACCAGTAAATATAATTCGCATTACCAGTGTAGAAGTATAAACGACCTAACATCATGCAACAGCACATACTATTATGTAAGAATTCTCATCATCGTTTCTTTAGCCAAAATAATCATAGTTAAAAGTTGCATAAGTTCAATTTGCCAATATTTTAATTTACGTACTGCTGATAAAAGATGCATGCAAGTGGCAGAGCTGATGACGTCACAAAATACTATGTTGTGATTGGGTGTAATGACGGTGACTTCCCAGCTGGGCTTGTTTACATCATCACAGCGTTGCCAAGTATGGGGAATATTTCTGAGACGTGGGAACTGGATAGGGGATTCTGGCATATCTTCTGCTTTATTAGTATGGGGGTATTGCCAACGGGTTCACTGGTGAAGATGCTAGAAAAGTATCTAACCAGTGTTTCTGCTTTGTCTTTGTTGCTTGTAGCCATGCCATGGTCTGTTTTCAAATCTTCAAGAGTAAATAGGGAATTTGTGAGGAAAAGGGAAATTCAGATGTTAAAGCTGGGGAAATGTCGTCAACCAGACCTGGCATCACTGCAATCCTCATCAGCTGTTGCCATCATGTGAGAGAATGGGTTCAGTACGACGCGTGGGGAACTTCAGCAGAGTATTAACCCGAAATCTGACAAGAATGGCACTGTTTGGGGAAGACGTGGGTGTCAATGGGAGTCGAACAGGGACCCAAAACATGTCTATTGATATTGGAGGTATGTCATAATACTATATGGAAGATGTGACACCTTCCGGCTTAATACAGTACCCATTCTTACACTATTTATTTGTTATGTAATTTTCCGCAGTTTATATTTGCTATGGGACAATACAGTCATGAATTTAATAAGTTACCATTTTATACATGATAGAGGAGTAGGATAGACGAGTGTATGTTGTTTACACCCATAGCTACTGCATGTTGAAGTGTTAGTTACATAACCACACAAGATACAGTTATTCAGGCCATATAATTAATTATGAATATCAGAATTCGGTTTAAGGCTTGTTATACAGAATATACCAGTATAACATGAACTTTTCAAAGTGACCTGTATAATGTATGTAGCAGCCACATACAGTATAACCATCGTTATACTGAACCCATTGGTTGCTTTATCAAATAGTTATGCATCTTTCCTGGCAGAGTTAGTTGGCTGTTGGATATAATAATACGAAGGTTCAATTGCAATGATGTACTGAGTAGTATTGTTTAAATTTCAGTACCTCAACAGGTGCAAAATCACACAGTTTTGATAATTTAGTCGTCAGTATAACACAGAGTAAACCTTAGATACAGTGTACTGTATATGCATTCTAAGTATTATTTTATTGTACAGTAGTAGTAACACATAGATTTACCCTCCAGGTATGCGAAAACCATACAAAGGGAAGAATGAAGCATTCACCGAGGATGATCTGGCAGCCAAGGAACCGTTTGCCCAGTTTACAGATTGGTTCACTGAAGCTTGCAACACACCAGGCATAATAGAAGCCAATGCCATGTGTATCGCTACAGCCACAAGGTGATTTATTTATATATATACTGAGGAAGGTAAGGCCTAAAGACAAGAAGCTCACTTTATGTCGTCACCTGTGAAAAAATAGAATGAGAGAGGTCCAATATCATGTCCAGTTTCGTTCAAGATGCCTAGAGTTTCAGAGTTGACCAATTACTGGTAATTAGATGGCAGGGAATGAATGTACGGTGAATAGTTAGTGGATGAAGACTATAGACAAATACAGTAAGCCCTGGATATAACAAAATTGAAAATATGTATCCACCACTCCACTTTACATTCAGCCTTTGTTGAATATATTAGTGTTACACTGAGGACCTACTGTAACATATAAATAGCATAGGTTGTCATTAATGTTTTCTTGCCATTGAATAAATATTAACACCCTCTCCCTCCTGACCAGAGATGGGAAGCCGTCTGCTAGGATGGTGTTACTGAAAGGCTATGGCAAGGAAGGCTTTAGATTCTTCACCAATTACTCCAGTAAAAAAGGACAAGAACTAGTAAGTAAGAGTTTATCGTTTCTGAATAATAATCTTACATTCATGGCTTGATTAATAACCTTGTACAGAAAAAATAATTTAGAATATTGAGACATACATTACAGGAAGTACCCTTAGCATATTTAGAAACTTAAAGAATGTGGTAAATCCTGTAGATGTACAGTAAGCCAAAATATATAAGTATATTTAAATAATATAATCCAAACTTAACTAGATAACTGAATATAAGAGGTTTTGTTCTTTCTTTCAGACAGAGAATCCATATTGCAGTTTGGTATTTTATTGGTCAAACAATGGTGAAGAGAAATCTTGGTCAAGACAGGTAAACCTATTCATTTTAATTAAAATATGAGATGATAAAAGGACCTCTTTGCTTTACTTAGAACTCTGCAGTCCACTGTGGAAACTTTAATCTCCATTCTGTTTGATATTATTTAGTGAAAGCAAGCTTTATGGACTGTCTGAAAGAAAAGTAGTATACGAGTAGACTGGATTAACTTTGGTGGGCTAAACTAGCTTACTGTGTATTTATTTGTGGGTGAATCTTACTAGCTTCCAGGTGCATGGCTTCTCTCTTTTATTATAGCAAATATTCTGCAGAGGAATGAAAGAAAATATATTGATGGATAAGCAAAGTCCATACTTGTGTAGACATTTAAAAATGTGCAATCTAATTGAAGGAACAGGAGTCAGTTTCTTGATATGGTTTCAAGGAGTCACTGTTCCCCAGTTCAACAATTTACCCCTCCAGCTGATACTTTCATTATTCATGTCAAGCAAAGAGTTCCTTTATAATCTCATATTTAAATGTAACCTTAAAGTCATGTGTTTCCTTCTTTTTTCAGATTGAAAATCCTCAAGCTAGCCTATGTTTTTACTGGGAGCCTCTCATGAGATCAGTAAGTCTCATAGGAAAATGTGTCTTTATCATGGATGCTCTGTATTACTCAAGTTTACTTCAGGGTAGTTGATGTTCTCATGAAATAAATATTGATTCATCTGCAATCATGGTCCAGGTACACTCATGGCTGCTGCCACCAGAGGTCAATAATATAATCACTGAGCCTGTAGTGAAATATGTGTAAAGTTTTTATCATCAACAGATGGCTGAGGAGTGTCAGCCCATCTAGAGTTTGCACAAGAGCTTTTTATTTTGTGAAAAGTAAACAACTCCACAAACAAGCCATGTGATTACACTACCTCTAGTGGCAATGGATATGCCTTTAGTTCTCGAGTGTACTTTATACGATACTTTAAATCAATAAAGCTTCAATGGAATATTGCCAACCAGTCATGCATGTAAAAACCCTGACTCTGAAAGGAGTACCATGAGGTGAACACATACACATAGGATGAAGAAAATTTAGTTTGTCATTTGGTCTGATCACCAACTTAGGGATAATTCCTTAATGGAGCAAGGTATTAGAGAAGTAGATAAATAGTTGATAAATGTTATTCCCGTTTATAGCACTTGTGTTGTGTGCTTATGGCAGGTGAGGTCATAATATTGGTCATTAGATTATGTTTATGATACATTTACAGTACAATACATGTACAGTATACTGTTCTGAATAAACTTTCTGTAAAATTTATCATTGTAGATGGATATGGAATAAGGGAGTAAGTTTTATTTATCAAAGGTCACATATTGTTTTCAGAAGTTTGTGCTTGGAAGGGATGATTTGAGAGTAATTGTTGTTTGCAGGTGCGTGTGGAAGGGAAGGTTGTGAGGCTGAGTGACGAAGCTTCCTCTGAATATTTTCATTCTCGACCACGAAGCAGCCAGATTGGTGCCTGTGTCAGCCCTCAGAGTCAGGTTATTAACATTTCATTGTACATGACTTCCACCTGAAATAAGCCTGTACCCCTGCTTCAGATGTACTGTATGTTGAGAATTAGTACCACACATTTTCCCAGAGCAGCTGACTGAATCCCAGTAACCATCCATTTGCCTACCTGAAGAATAATGGCCTTACAATTAACTACATTAGGAATATTTCTCCCAGACTGTACAAATCTACCACTTTAAAGCCTAAGATATAGTATATCTGTAGTTATATATAGTACCAAGAAAGAATGTATGCCATTTTTTTCTACCATTCGTTTTATATGATGCAAATGAAAGAGGTTGTAATATTAGGTAGTTATGTTGAATGCTTTGTACAGTACTACTACTGTACAGTAATATAAAAAGTTAAGCAGTTGTATTCTGATATCTGATTAAGATTTTTTACACAGGTTATCTCTGGTCGCCACATTCTGACTGACAAAGAACAACAACTGAATGAAGAATATAAAGATGAAACAGTCGAGATTCCCAGACCTGATTGCTGGTATGGTTTACTCTCTCTCTTTTCCCTTCTAACATAGGCCTATTTCAGCTGATGGGAATATTGAACTGATTCGGTTTCATGCACATACCGGTATATACTGTTTTCATTTGCTCAATCAGTAGTCATCCATTCATTTCTAATCATTCATTTTATACCATATTCCTTCCATTGCAGGGGTGGATTTTTGGTTGTACCTGAGAGTGTGGAGTTTTGGCAGGGGCAAACAACACGTATTCACGACCGCATCAGGTTCAGGAGGTTGGCTATGGATGAGAAAATAAACGAGACCCTGACCAAGAGAGGCGAGGATGGCTGGGTGTATGAGCGTCTGGCACCTTGATTCGACTTAGCTTTGTGTGTTATGCTGTGTGTTGTGTGTGTATGTGGTGGTGTGGGTCTATTTATAGGAATGGAGCTTGTGCTTCAAGATGAAAATATATTACAGTAGGTTTTCAGACAGCTTGAGGAACTTCAACAACAACAGTAGGTTTTCAATATTACACTGACATTTAACACAGCTCAAGTGGATCCCTTAGTCTACTATTACAGTACAGTACTACAAATACCAATAAGTTCACCACAATTCCTCTCAATGGTTGCACTTTTCATATTTAAGAATATAAAACAGGGACCAGGAAACCACTCAAGAATAATCCAAACTCCTGAGTGGCTTCAAACCTCACAATCTGTCTATCTATCTATAGCTCTGGCGCCTATTTCCCTCCGGGAACTTTCCCTAAGAGGGTGGCCACAGCAGAAGTGTTTCCAGTTCTTCCTGTTCCAACACTCCTTCCTTAATTGGTCAAGCCCTCCCCTGCCCCTCATGTTTTTCTCCTTTACATACTTTTCCACTCTGTTCTGCCATCTAATCGGCAGTCTGCCTCTCACACCAGGTCCCACAACTTCTCTTCCATACACCTTCTTTACAAACTCCACACCTTGCATTCTCTCTACATGTCCAAACCATCTCAATGTATTACATTTCACTCTCTCAACCACTCCACATTCAATACCAATTGCCTTCTCACTCGTACCACATCTCTCATACACACTCATTACACTCTCCATCCCACCTACTGTAGTAAGTCCACATGCTCCTTACAACATAGGTTTAACTGCAGTACAGTACAGTATTGCTATAATGATAAAGTCTTCCAAATACTATCCAGGTTTGAGGATTGATAGTCAGGAAAATATTATAGTCCTTGGCTATATCTGATAATTGTTACTTTTACTGGTGGGATATTCTAAGGTGTTAAGTTTATTGATTGTATACATGAGTTTCCATACAGACACACACAAGTATATAAAATTATATGCATTGATGTATATACAAACATGTCATGACACATACTGGTGCTTATATATTCAGTTTTTGAATGTTGGAAGCCTGAGCAAGTATTTCAGTTAAAATTTATTGAATTTTTTAGTCCAGATTAGAAGTTGCAGATTAGAAGTGGTAACACTGAAATAATTCTTGAAAATTTTCATCATAATACAAGTATTCCTGCTTTGAGACAATGTACATAAATTTACAGAATGTAGGCTATGTGAATTTACAAAATGTGCGTGGGTGTGAAGGTGTGAATATATACCGGTACTTGATGACTTCACATACACATTGGCGAGACATGCACACACACCATAATACCCTGGCACACAATACACAGCTACATATCCACTTTCACACACATAAACTGTACTAAATGTAATGTATTGTATATGACTTGGATGGGTATCCATGCTTTATAAAAACAGGAACATATGCTGTACTGTATAATTAAATAAATCAAACTTATTCATTGCATTCCTTCATTGAAATACAGTAATAAGTAAATGATATTGGAAGTTTGCTGCTATTACTTCGCCACAAAGAGTGGAACAGTGCAACCCTGAGTGCTGATCTGTCACACGGTCACCTCTTCCTGTTTGGTTGAGTCATTGGCATTCTTGTATGTGCTACACAAAGTGAAATATTACACTAACTTGATATCCCTATACAGTACAGTACCTAAATCTACTCCTTGGAATTGTGTTTGCTGTGTTTTACACACACACACACACACAATCTCTCACTTTTTATACACATGCACCCACAATCTCTACACAAATACCCATCTTTCTTTTTTAATACACATACAATCACAATCTTTCTACACATATAGGACGGAAGTGGCCTACACTGATGGGAGATGGAGACTGATGTGGCTACTGTACTAACAATGTACCAGGAAACACAGGTGTACCTGTAACTTAGCACACAGGAAGCTCAGGGATAAATAAACACCCAGCTTCAACACGCATAGGCTACACATGACAATAAAATAACGCAATTCAATTCAACAATGCAAGAACTAATACTGTATCACACCACAGAGGGAAATTGGAACTACTTTAATATAAAAGAAGAAAATAAATGAATATGGATGAATAAATGGATACAATTCAATAACACAAGAAACAAATATCATTAGGCAATAATTATCCAGTACAACGAGCAAAATTATACTAAAACAATGCAAACAACACAAATTTGGCTTCCAGTTGTTACACACGTTTCACCGAGTCTCCTTGTATATCTCGTAGCATGTTGAGAACCAAAATACAATATTAAAGAGAAATTAATCCAAGTGTGACGGCACGACACATTTTGTCCTTCCTATCGTGTTGTGTGTTCCATATTTGTGCGTTTGTTGTGTATTGTGTCCTTTCCATTCATCCAAACTATGCGAAGAAACAGATTAATTTTAACATGTGAGCTAATTTACGGTGGCCTGTTTTTTAATTGGAATACTATAGTTTGGAGGAATCATAGTTACTTTCAGTTTGCCAGCACTACATATGTAGCCTATGCATGCATGTAAGTATATGTACAGTATGTGTCGACGAGCCGCACTGCTGACTGGCTGAATGAGTGACTGATTACCATGAGTCCCTGATTCCTGACGTATATTTATTTTTTGGACGTGGTTTGGTGAAGGTAACCGCCCACCCACCCCTCATCACTATCAATCATACAACATTTTTAAAACCCTTTCTTCCCGTTACTACGAATTTTAGACTTTTTCATCATGAAAACATTTTATTTAGACCTTTTCAATATGTTAGTAAAGTTTTAGACCTTTCCATCCTTTATCCCTATATCAGATCAAGAGGAATTTTAAAACCTTAATTTGCATCACATTCAGGTTTTTTAGTCATCACGCCTATATGTACATTTTTTGTTCATACCTTATCAACACCATTAAGGGACCCTCCTGTGATGTCAGAATACTGGAGATAAAAAAGGGAGTCCTTCAAACATTGCCACGAAACACCATCTACTGTAGATAGAAAGACCTTCTTTGTGGTATAGTCAGGAGGAATCAGAAACCACCTAGTCTCATACACGATTACAGGGTCCCTAATGAAGCAATTAAGGATATCTCGCAGGTGCACAATCGAAGTCTGGCGAGTATGGATATTTTTGAACGAATCTGAAATGGAAATTAATTAACATTCTCTCTTCGAACGAGCCAAGAAATTTAAATTGATTGGGATAAAAAAAATAACTTTAACTACGTACGCCAGGTAGGGCGTATCGTGGCGGATATAGGCTACACA
This sequence comes from Petrolisthes manimaculis, assembly GCA_034508575.1. Taxonomy (NCBI): domain Eukaryota; kingdom Metazoa; phylum Arthropoda; class Malacostraca; order Decapoda; family Porcellanidae; genus Petrolisthes; species Petrolisthes manimaculis. The sequence goes on along the minus strand of JAWZYT010003739.1, from coordinate 47,824 downwards.
GGATGGGCAGAATAAATTTACCGAAGAGGACAGTCATCGTTACTATCCAACACAACACGCAAGCCACCCAACCATCCTCGATATGTTATGTGTGTGTGTGTGTGTGTTACCGTGATATTGATGGCATTCCTTGTGTGTGTGTGTTACTGTGATATTGATGGCTTTCCGTGTGTATGTGTATGTGTGTGTGTTGCCGTGACATTGACAACTTTCCGTGTGTGTGTGTGTGTATTGCCGTGACATTGACAGCTTTCCGTGTGTGTATGATATTGATAGCTTTACGTGTGTTTGTATGTGTGTCTGTGAGTGTTGCCGTGACATTGACAACTTTCCGTGTGTGTGTGTGTGTGTGTGTTGCCGTGACATTGACAACTTTCCGTGTGTGTGTGTGTGTGAGTGAGTGTTGCCGTGACATTGACAACTTTCCGTGTGTGTGTGTGTGTGTGTGTGTGTTGCCGTGACATTGACAGCTTTCCGTGTGTATATAATATGTGTGTATGTATTGCCGTGACATTGACAGCTATGTCTAATGTGCGTGTAGTGTATAGTGTTAGCGGAAGGTAGCGGCAATAAACTACAAAGACTTATTACCTATTCAAACATTTTTAGTATTATCATTGCCAGGAAGGGGAGGGGAGGGGAGGGGAGGGGGGTAGACTTATTAACTCAGGAGCCTTATCACAGTCACACGAGTACCTCCAATTTATGTCCTTCATGCACTAGACCACCACGTGCCTTGTATTATACCTCCATGCCTTGTATCGCCTCTCTGATTGGGAAGGAAGGAATAAATACACGGTAGACATTAATATGAAATTGATGTACGATAACCAATACATACCGGAGATATTTTGTCGAGGTGTTTCATTAATTTCGTCTCGTCAGTACTGAAATACATATACTGTATTTACAATGGTAAATCGATGTTTTTGGTGCCCAAAGTCGATATGTGCTTTCATAGTCTGGCAATATTCCTATATATCCCAAATACAGGCCCAAAACACTCGAAAAATCGATATTGTTGGGTCCCAGAAGCGATTTGTACATGCATACTCAGTGCTGGAATATAACCAAAATACATTCCCAAAATATGCTGAAAATCGATGTGCTTGGTGTCCATTCTAACAAGCCGAGCATAAATATACGCCACGTATATAGTCCACTGCTAATACAGACGGTTATATTTTGGCTACACACATACACATACATTATACACACACAGGAGTCCTAACCCCTCGATAACTGCAAAGTTTTGTATGCCTGTTGGTAAATACTATCGACACTGGTACGAGTAGATGGGAGGCGATAACGTGATGATCATAAAGTGAATTAAATAGGTTCGTATAAAAAAGAAAGGCATAAAAATAACAAACAGCAGAGATGGAAGGAAGGAAGGAAGGAAGACTGTCTGGGCAAGAGAATGATCATGAAGTCAGTCAGAGTTGGTTTCTCACTGGCGCATTTTCCTTCCTTCCTCTGGCCATTCTAAAGTTACTACCACGTTTTTTTCGTGTGGATATATGATATACATCTTTGTGAAACAAATCTATTCTGAGAACGAAGGATATTAACGAATACGAGTGAAGTAAATAAATCTATCCTGAGAACGAAGCTATTGGTTGAGGTACAGAAGACGTAAAAAAGACATGCCAAGATTATAATACAGCCCTTCATGTATCCTATATGTATGTGTGTGGCCTTCAACGGTGCCTGACAACACGGTGTAAGGATATCACTCATTCACGGTGACAACACAACACCGTCTTTTCTCTATACCGTAGGATAGTGACTGGAACTGATGACAGGGGACGTACCACTCCACCAGTATAATTATGTTGTACAGTTGTCCACATATAAATCTTTTACGCCTCGCTACTTGTGAGATAGCTACAGTACATACAACAGGAAGGAAAGTGAGCAAAAGTTATAGTTTGTGCTAGAATATATCCCATATACAGAACCCAAAACATACTGAAAATCGATGTTTTTGGTGCCCAGCGTCGATATGTGCATGCAGACAGTAATAATATTTTACTGTCTGTCTGTCAACAAACTACATCTTTTTTTCACTTTCCTTTCTTTTGTAGCCACCTCACAAGTAACGAGTCATAGGCCTACCAGCTTCATGTGTGGCCAACTGTACGTAGAAGCAGCTAAAAGGGCACATATGCGTAGGGGACGACGGTATAGCGGGTGAGAATGAGAAATAATTATATATATTGTAAAGTGGAAAAAACAAATCGAAGACTGCATGTGTTAGTCCACAATAAAGACCTCGTACCAGAAAAGGAAATTAAGGGGAGAGTTCTGTATTTGGTGAATTGGAGTTCTATGAATCCTCCAATATAATCCAGGCAACAGAACCCTTCAGTATTTCCATAGTAGGGAATTTGTTGCCCGGAGTAGTTTGGATGATTCATAGGTCTCCAGTTTACCATCACGAGTTTTTTCCCTCAAGGAGACAGAGAGGAGGGACAGCCAGCACAAAGGAAGGTCAATGGACAGTGAAGGAGAGGAAAAACAAAAACCATTGACTCGGGTTTATGTAGAGGCACCACACACGTTTTGGCACCACTCACGAAAGGAGCTTGGTTGATTGTCTTTCTTTCTCCTTTTCATGTTTTACTCTAATTTTTCTTCTTCTTCTCTCTCTCTCTCTCTCTCTCTCTCTCTCTCTCTCTCTCTCTCTCTCTCTCTCTCTCTCTCTCTCTCTCTCTCTCTCTCTCTCTCTCTCTCTCTCTCTCTCTCTCTCTCTCTCTCTCTCTCTCTGTCTGACTGTCTCTCTTTTTTTCTGGCACCACTGACGAAAGGAGCTCGGTTGATCGTCTTTCTTTCTCCTTTTCATTTTCTACTCTCTCTCTCTCTCTCTCTCTCTCTCTCTCTCTCTCTCTCTCTCTCTCTCTCTCCCGTTCACTTCACCGAGGACAACCAACCAAAACACCAACCAACCAACCAACCAATCCTTGCCTTCCATACACACACCTTTCATCTCATCGCTACATTGAACATAGACGAGTCACAGTGAGGAGGTTGGTTGTATAGTCAATGGCCCTCACTTCTGCTTGGAACACTTTTTTTTTTTTTTTTTTTTAGTTATATAGCAATGTCATGTAAGTTTCCTGGCGTTGGTAATGGTGGTGGTGGTGGTAATAGTAGTAGTAGTAGTGGTGATGAGGGATAGTGGTGGTAATAGTAGTGGTGGGGGTGGTGGGAGGTAGTGGTGAGGGATAGTGGTAGTGGTAGTGGTAGTGATGGTAGCAAGGTGGGTGTATGGGATGATGATGATGATGATGATGATGATGATTATGGTGATTTACACAATGGTAGTAATGACAACCATACGGGCAAATGGTGATCGATGGAAATGATGATGACAATGCTACGAGAGAGAGAGAGAGAGAGAGAGAGAGAGAGAGAGAGAGAGAGAGAGAGAGAGAGAGAGAGAGAGAGACTGTATCACCGTATGTATTGACTGATCGAGAAATCAAAACATTAACATCATCACAACAGCAGCTGGGGTCATTTGGCACCAGAGAAGGAGGTCGAGAGGAGCAATAGCCAAATTTGAAAGAAAACAATATATATATAATAGAGATGGAATAAGGCAGCAAAGGTGATGAAGCATTACTATACCTGTGGACTGAAGGACCATCACTTCACTTCACACCTGTACGTAACGGAACCCATGAAAGTCCGGCCGCAACATTATTACAAAATGTATGTATTTATATATATTTTTTTTTGGGGGGTGGGGGAATTTGAGAAAAAAAAAAAAATTGAGAAAGAGTTTTTAAAGAAAATAATTATGTAGCCTATATATTTTTTTAGGATGAAAAACAAAATAGAGAAGATAAATAATCTTAACGTAGGAATGCAAGAGTTAAAGAGGAAAAAAATGGAGTATACATTAGTTACCTTTCTTAATACAACCCAACAAGTATCCTCATTAGTGGAGTGGGCCGAGCTGAGACGACCAAGGTTTAAAGATTGGAGACGACCAGCTAAGTGTTGTGATTGTGGTGTTGTGGAGTCAGTATAGAATTGGAAATAATGCCGGGGCTACACACCAACAATTCAGGCGTCCCTCCCACTGTACGTGACACACACACACACACATACACACACACACACACACACACATACACACACACACACATACACACATACACAGGAGCAACGACCTGCACAAGAAAACCAGTCATCGTACTGTACTGTGGATTAGTACGCTGGTGGCAACAGTGTTAGTCAAAAAAATGTGTACGTATATGGTCTGTTGTTGTGCTTGTGTGTGTGGAGAGAGAGAGAGAGAGAGAGAGAGAGAGAGAGAGAGAGAGAGAGAGAGAGACAGAGACAGAGAGAGAGAGAGAGAGAACCCATCATCATCACAGAACCAGAGAGAGAGAGAGAGAGAGAAGGAGAGGGGGTATTGTCTCAACCACCCATCATCATCACAGAGAGAGAGAGAGAGAGAGAGAGAGAGAGAGAGAGAGAGAGAGAGAGAGAGAGAGAGAGAGAGAGAGAAGGGGGGGCATTATCTCCACCATCCATCATCAACCTGACACCATGATACTTATACCGGAACTTTTCAAGAATAGAGGGGAAAGATTTCTCTCTTTAGGTCTGTCTGTCTATGTGTGTGTGTGTGTGTGTGTGTGTCCATCTATCTGTCAATCATTCACTCTACTGTATGTTTGTTCGTAGGCCTATATATGTGTATGAATATATATATGTATGTAATGTATGCATGTATTAGTAGCCAATGTATATATATGTACAGTATGTATAGTATGTATGTATTATTTTCTTAAAAAGAGAGAATAAAATTGTCTAGATCATACTCCTCTGACACTGAAAATTCACGATCCAAAGAAACCCACAATGGGAAAAAAATAAGTAAGGAACAAAAAATCACCAACTTTCACGACGAAGGACTTGTACACAGAAGGACACACACCGTCATGCTGAGAACATATTATTGCAAATCTATATCCTTAAGGGACCCTGTTGCATGTGATGTATAGTCAGAAAATTGTAGATACGCGAATCCTTCATATATTGCTACGAAACCCCACCTATAGGGAAGGAGCTCGTTTCGTGGCATGGTCAGGAAGAATCAGAAGCCTCCAATCTTTATACACGATAGAGTGAGTTCACCATGACGAAGGAAAAGAAAAAATATCTGGAACTTTAAGACGAGATTCTTTGGTTGGTGAATTGGAAGGTCTCTGCTGATTTTTCCAAACTATATAATTATGCCAGAAACAAAAAGAGACTGCCTCAATGGTACTAATAGGGATCTGCTGTTTCGTGGCATAGTTTGGAGGAATTACCGAATAACACACCTTCCAATTCACCAACAAAAATATCACTCCTTAAATGAACGACCGTCAAATTGCGTCTAAGAAGAGTTGTCCATTAGAAGGGAGAATTAATTAAAGGACAGGAACTCTTTAATGAAAGACCGTCAAATTGCGTCTATATAAAAGTTGTGGGTTAGTAGAAGCTAGAAAGAAGAGACACGTAGGTCTTATTTAGATGAACAACATATACGATTATCAGAAAATAATGATAAAAGGAGTTCTTCGACAAGCGACTGTAATCCATTTAGCCATTCAGATCAGGTCACCCATCACTCAGGAACGGCAGCTATATAGCAGGATCACAACAAACTCTAGGAGGAATTAATGACTCTAACTTAGAATCAACACTAGGAACGCTTGTAGGGAATGATGAGGTTTAGCGTAGGTTTTCGTGCACAAAAATCCATAATTGTCGATTTTAAAGTTCTAGAATGCAGTCGTCACGAAATATGGGATACACATACACACAGTCAGACACACAGCAGCATGCAGGGACTATGGAGGGTGACAGTACGGTGCTGTAGAAAGGTAAAGACAAGGTTGTAAAGGTTGTGGACTTGTGTTGTTGTTGGTGTGGCAGCTGACTACATCACAACAGGGTCCCTTAAGGATATAGATTTGCAATAATATGTTCTCAGCATGACGGTGTGTGTCCTTCTGTGTACAAGTCCTCACGAGTAATTCCTTCGTCGTGAAAGTTGGTGATTTTTATTCTTTCCTTATTTTTTCCCATTGTGGGTTTCTTTGGATCGTGAATTTTCAGTGTCAGAGGAGTATGACGTAGACAAATTCTCTCTTTTAACAAAATAATACATACATACTATACATGTCGTGTGGCCAAGAATCTGTCGTCAAGGTAAACTTTATCCTCAAGTGATTCCTACATTACAATTGTCACTGTATAACAATATATATATATTTATTTATATGGCCTTTTGTGTACGACAACTTTCACCATATTCTCTAATTCTTTATTAAAGTTTTGAAAGACTATGGAATATTATCTCCACGGAAGTAACAAGAACATGAAGGAAAACCCTTCAAAAGCTCCGGCTCTTAATGATTCAAGTGAAATGAGTGAGTGAGTGAGTTGAACCCCTTTTAGGAAATGGTCCCCCCAAGAAGAATGAGTGAGTGAGTGAGTGAGTAAGTGAGTGAGTGAGTCAGTTGAAGCATTTTAGAAGTTGTCGCCCCAAGAAGAACAAGAACAATAATTACGATAAGACCTAGAGCTCTCGGCTGAGGCCGGAGCTAAAAATCCAGTGCATTGATATTCTGTGTGTGTGTCTGTGTGTTAGAGGTCATGGATGGTGACAGTCACCGACATCTCTGTCTCTATGTCCTCCATTTTAAGTGTTCAGTGATGGTGTAGCAATATTTCCTTAAAGAATCAAGCTTGCTATTAACAAATATTTGAGTATTTTCCCATTTTATTAAGTCATACGAGTAAAATCACACGACAGTGACTTGTAATGAACTAATACTAAAACCAAAATTGGTATAATGTTGAGGTGACGAACAGTGCCAAGTTACCACATCACTACTTTAGCCTTTACTGTATAACTGGACTAAGCTGGTTTACTTTAAGGGGAGAGTTTATTTTTGGTACATTGGAGCGCCTTGATTCCTTCAAAGTATGCCAGTAAACAGGACCAAAAGAACAAATAACAAAACTATTGGTGTCCTGTTGCTTGGAATAGTTTGGAGGAATAATTAGCTCCGGATTTACCAACACCGTATCCTCTCCTTAATAAGGGGGTATATTTATTACAGTGTTGGTAAATCTGGTGCAACTGATATCTCCAAACTATTCCAAGCAACACTGCCACAAGCTAAAGAATAAAAGAAGTTCTCTATTGAACCAACTAAAAGTATACTATTCCCCTAAATAAGTTAGAGCCGCAATGGTCAGAGAAAGGGACCGACCAAAAGGATATTTACTGAACTTCATGCATCTCAATGAACCCCAGTCAGTACAAACCACCAGTCACACACCAGTCACAACCGGTTACAACCCCTATAACTTGTATCCACTACCTTAGGAGACAGACAGACAGACAGGCAGGAAGGCAGACAGGCAGGAAGGCAGACAGGCAGGAAGGCAAGGCAGGATGTATGTACAGCCACAATCAAATATCTAGCGACACTTTCCTTCCATCGTAGTATATATCTTGGCAATAAAGAACAACACGTGTATGATTTTTCAGCACCTCATAATAATAATAATTGAGGGGGTTGAGTTGACGTAAAATGTTGTAAGATTATATTTTGATTTGAGACTGATTGGTTAACACGATGGAAGGAAGGTGTCATTGGATATTAAAATTTTGATTGTGGTTATACATGTGCTGGTGGAAAACGTAGTGAAGGAGGTTTTGGGAAGGTGGTAATAAGAGAGATGGTGGGTGGTGATGGAATTGTGGGTCAGGGGGAAGAAGGGAAGGAAAAGGTGCATGGTGTGGAGAGTTGATTTGATTATTATTATTATACATTCATTATTTTTTTTTTATGAAAGAAGTTGTGTGTGTGTGTGTGTGTGTCATTAAATCATGTGCAGGTGTTCCTGAGATATATACCCCAATAATCTCTCTCTCTCTCTCTCTCTCTCTCTCTCTCTCTCTCTCTCTCTCTCTCTCTCTCTCTCTCTCTCTCTCTCTCTCTCATGCAAGTCAATAGTTTTAGTACGGTATGTGACAGTCATAACATAAGTCTAATTTTAAGGTAGGATTGTTAATATATAAATGTAGAGTTGTTGAGTTTGAACCAGATGAATAATATTATACAGTATTGCATCAATCTTTAGTATAAATTTTAACATCTCAGCTAATCGTCATGTGTGTTTTAATTAAAGGGGGAAGTTTTGTGTTGGTAAATCTGGAGCAACTGAATCCTCCAAACTATTCCAAGCAACTGAACACCATTATTTGTGTTCCTCTGTTGGTCCTGTTTCCTGGCATACTTTGGAGGAATCAAGGCACTCCAATGTAACAAAAAAGATCTATACGGTACCAACTTAATTTTGAGAGTACACTTTTGGTACACATACATTAGAGCGTCTCGATTACTCCAATATATATCAGGAAACAGGATCAGGTGAACCAAAATAATGGTGACCTGTTTGTTGCTTGTACTATATAGTTTGGAGGAAAAATCCGTTGCTCCAGATTTACCAACACTGTACTATAAAAGTTTCATCGTGTAAAATGTCTTGAATCGCCCGTAGAATTTTAGTTTTATGTTCTTCCATTTCGTGTCTAAAAATCTCTAAATCAGAATATTTGTTATAAGCTTAATTAAATTCGTTTGAACGCGTTTTGTCTATAGACTTAATTTTCCACTCTTATTAATTAAGGGGGAAGTTTTGTGTTGGTATTTCTGGAGCAACTAAATCCTCCAAACTATTCCAAGCAACAGATCACCATTATTTTTGCTCTTCTGGTCCTGTTTCCTGGTTCATATTTCTTTAGACTTTCTTCGTGTGAGGGATTTCCAGAGTTGTGAATAATTTTGTCGTCCTTTCCTTGTGAGCTCTCGAATTAATTGATAACTGATGAATTAATATCCTATCTCTAGCACTGAAACTACATAATCAAAGTGTGATGGAACTAAAGCTGGCTAGAGTTGAAATATCTATCTATCCGTTTGTATATTAATTTCATACTTCGTGATATGAGTCCTAATTTTGTTACGTGTATAAATATATTACTACTTGGGTTTGAAGTTTTTACTAATCATAACGACCAGAGGCTACGGGCGGGTTGGTAGAGGAAGTAAAATATTAATAATAATAATGAGGAAGAGGAGGAAGGTGGTGGGGTGGGGAGAGGATAACAGAGGAAGTGGGAGGACCTAATATTTGGGGGGAGGGGGGACGATACAGGGTTAGGGAGTAGTAGTAGTGGAGGGTGGAGTAGGAGGAGGAGTGCCTGCTTGTTATGGTATATATAAAGGCCCTGAGGACACAGTGACAACACAACACACTCACTCACTCCCATCGTAACCACTTGCCTGTTCGTCCAGTCTACAGTCAGTGCAGTAAAGGTGAGTAAGGTGGTGGATACATGTTCAAAATAAGTGAGTATGTACAATATTTAGTAACTATGTAGTACAGTCATGGCTGATAGTACTGGATCAAGGACCAAGGAATGTTAGAGAGAAACTGAACAGACTTCGAACAAGTTAATTTTCCAAACCATTCTCAACGTTGAGAGAGGTTTAGAAGACTCACTTCTTCGAACTCTGTTCAGTTACTCTCCAACACTCCTTAGACCCTGGTCCAGCACTATCAGCCATGGCTGTACATTCAAGAGCACTAAATAAGATTCCAAGTGTGTTTCAAATACCTAGAGACACTAAATAAATGCATAATAAAATACTTAGAGACACTAAATAAATGCATAATAAAATACCTAGAGACACTAAATAAATGCACAATCAAATACCTAGAGACACTAAATAAATGCACAATCAAATACCTAGAGACACTAAATAAATGCATAATAAAATACCTAGAGACACTAAATAAATGCACAATAAAATCTCGATTAGAATTTGTTCGTTGGTGAATTTTACTGTTCATAGTTTCAACCAAACCTGTATACTTATTAATGTTCGTGACTGTACAGTATGTGTGTACTATTCTACTATTCCGTAATCATGTGTGTGAATTCATCTATATGTGTACAGTTACCCACAATAGTCTGGCTCGTTTCTCTATGCCAAGTAACCCTCAAGTTCCATGGAGTATATATAAAACAACATTAGAAACACCAACCTATATTCCAGCCTGGCTGTCTGGCAGACTTTTACATGTATGGATTTGTCTATACAGCACTCGTATGATTTTTCAGAGTGAAGAATCATGATGAAGGTGTTTGCATTAACCCTCCTGGTGGTGGTGGCGGTGAATGCGATCCCCCAGGGTGAACCAGAGCCAGCGGCAGAGCCAGAGCCAGCTTATGCCATGGCCAGCCCAACTGCAGAACAACTGTCTATGATCACACAGAAGAAGAAGAATGGGGATATGCTCATGATGCTCACTAAGGGATGCATGATGAAGAAGTTTAGTAAGTCACGAGTTTTATCATTTATTTTTTTATTGTTGTTGTCATTTTGGGGAAGATTCTTTTGTTGGTGAATTGGAATGTTTTTTCTTCCTCCAAAATATGCTTCTAAACAGATTCCTTATTAGCATACCACTGAGGGTATTTGTTTTCTGGCATATATAGGAGGAATCAGTAGCCATTCATATCACTAACAAATGAATATCTCCTTAATGACAGTACTATTCATAATATGGAAAGGGATATACTGATTCCTCCACACTATAATATCATGAAATTATAATAACATATTTATTCCCAATACATTTAATTTTTCTACATGTCATCATCAATCTTTCCATTCACTCATTCAGTCTTTCCTTTATTATATATACATAGTAAGTGATTTATTAATGTATTGATTTATTTATATTCAGTGATGAACTGTGGGTGTACAAGCATGGACAACTGCCCCATCATATCAACCCTCATGAAGTGTAAAATGGCTGAGATGAAGACTTGCATGATTGAAAAGGGCTTTACAAAGCCTACTGATATGGCTCCAGAGGGATTCCCATTGAAGCAGAACATGATCGACGCAATTACTGACGGTACGTAAACTGTTCTCAGGACTTTGGACGCAGGTTTTATGAAATTTGGAGAGGAGTTGGACGCAGGATTTTTTGTGTTTGACAAGAGTTTTCATGCTCTTTAAATGAAATTGATGTATGTTTTTTTATGAGTTTAAAGCTGCATTTTTACTTCCCCGTGAAGCACAGGATCATTTCTCTCTTTTTCTCATCTTGTTTTCCTTACAGAGTCTTGCTCGACGGTTCTGCCTCCTTCCAAAATGATGCTGATGACAATAATGAGCAACAGTGCTCCTTGGCACACTATGATGGTCTGCATGGTATCCCACGGACAATATGTAAGTATTGTACAGTCCAGGTTATTATTATCAACACACGTGATGGGGGGAGGGGGAGAATTAAGAAGGGGGTCATGCCCAAATTATCATAACAAAATTCGCAAGGAAAGAATTTCCTGTTGTTGACTTAAAGAGCTTCTGATTCCTCCAAACTATGCCAGGATACAGGTTCTCTCAGTATACGACGAGCACAGGGGATCTGTTTTAGAGGATAATTTGGAGGTAGCAAATGTTCACCATTTTTACCGCAGAAATGGATCATTTTTCCGTCGCATTATTAATTCAAACTAGAAATAAATGCTATTACACACGTTCTAATCTCATTTCCATGTCTCTCTTTCCCAGGACAACTACAAGAACTGCGTGTTGAATGAATTTGAGGGTTACTTTCCCGAAATGATGCAGTCGAGCTAAACATCAACCATCATGTCTCGACCACATCGACTGAGTTCTAACTGAAGGACATCTTGACACAGCAGACAGTCGACGTCATATCTATTCACTGTTTATTAGCAGGAGTTGAACAACGTTGCGATTTTTTTTTTTTTTTAATTGGTGTTAGAAATATCAGATTCGACTAATAAATAAATAAATATCTACCTTAAAATTTCATTGTGGTTGTATTGTACCAGCAGTAATAGAAGTATCGTGATGTATTTTTATTTTCTGTATTATAATTTTGTAATGATTACGGCTAAAGAAGAAATGAAATAAGTTCCACTTTCAGTGACTTTTGTTGTTTATGTTAATTCTTGGAAATGGAAACTGATACTCATAACATTTTTATGATCCCTTAAAAACATTGGAATATCAAAATGTCAGTCGAAGTGAATAATAATAATAATAAAAAAAAAACTTATATAGAATCCTTAATTAACCTGCAGGCACTTACAAACATAGGAATATTAAGATGTCAGTCGAAGTGAATAATAATAATAATAATAATAATAATAATAATAATAATAATAATGCTAAAAATAAAAACTTATATAGAATCCCTAGCCTGGCACTAACGATTGTCCACCCAAGTTTACAAGTACAAGTATGTAGGCAAAAAATAAGCATAAAAAAAAAAAAAAATCTGTGATGCTTTTGGCGAAATACAGACAATACTGTGGTGTGGGGGCGTGGGGTGTGGGTGTGGGTGTGGGTGTGGGCGTGGGGTGTGGGGGTGGGTGGGGGTGGGTGGGGGCGTGGGGTGTGGGGGTGGGTGTGGGGTTACTTTAAAAAAAAAAAAAAGTTACTCTAAAAAAAAAGTTACTTTAAAAAAAAAAAAAAAAAAGTTACTTTAAAAAAAGAAAAAAAAATTACTTTAAAAAAAGAAAAAAAAAGTTACTTTAAAAAAAAAGAAAGAAAGTTATTTAAAAAAAAAAAAAAGTTACTTAAAAAAAAAAAAAAAAAGTTACTTAAAAAAAAAAAAAGTTACTTTAAAAAAAAAAAAAAAAAGTTACTTAAAAAAAAAAGTTACTTAAAAAAAAATTACTTAAAAAAAAAAAAGTGGGTGTGGGCGTGGGGTGGGAGTGGGGGTGTGGGTGGGAGTGGGGGTGGGGGGGTGGGTTTGGGTGTGGGTGTGGATGTGGGTGGGGGCGTGGGGTGGGGGCGTGGGGTGGGAGTGGGGGTGTGGGTGTGGGTGTGGGTGTGGGTGTGAGGTGTGGGTGTGGGTGGGGGTGTGGGGTGTGGGTGGGGGCGTGGGGTGTGGGTGTGGGTGTGGGTGTGGGGTGTGGGTGGGGGCATGGGGTGTGGGTGTGGGTGTGGGGGTGTGGGTGGGGGCGTGGGGTGTGGGTGTGGGTGGGGGCGTGGGGTGTGGGTGTGGGTGTGGGTCAACAAATTCAAGTCTCTTTCTGGCTATGATTATAGGATATATGAGAAAATAAGACCATAATTATAATGGGAGTAAAGCGGGCGAGGCAATGTTTTGAGTCAATGGGGGGTAGGGTAATAGGCTCCGCCCCTTGCTTCACTTTGGGTGTACAGGACGAGCGGCTCATGCCGCCTCCTCTTAGATTATATCTCCATGGTATGCAGTACTTAATCCTACAACTTTCCTTTCATTGCCAGAGTTTGTTCGTCGTGTTTTCAGTAACTTTCCCCAATCCCATGTTTTAAGTGAATTTGACTGGAATGTTCTTCACACATGTATCGTTGAGGTCACAGGTCAATGAATGAATAAAAATGGGAAGAAAGAAGGCTTTGTTGAAAAGTAGTAGAGTATATTTGGAATTTTGGATTGTTGTCGTACGATATTTAAAGAAGTAACTAACTAATATTTATTGTTGACAAATTTTACATACCAAAATATCATAACGATCAAGCCATTTTTATTATTGAGCAGAATGTCGTTTTTTAAATGACAATAATGCAGATTATTATTATTATCATAAATATAAAGCAAAATTCCATTTAAAAAAATGACAATAATGCGGATTTAGTTGACTTGACAAGAACGATGTGAATTGAAAACAAACCAACTACTGTCACCCAGAGACGAGTCAGACAACGCCTCCTTTATCTCATTCTCTCTCTCTCGTAAGTTGACATTCCTAATAATCCCTTTACTGTCTTAATTACCTATTTCTCCTGTCCTTTTTACCCTTTCCTGTCTCTACTAACTGTTTCTCCTGTCCTTTTTATCCTCTCCTGTCTATTAACTGTTTCTCCTGTCATTTTTACCCTTTCCTGTCTTTACTAACTGTTTCTCCTGTCCTTTATTATAATTTCCCATGGTTCTTGCTGTTCCTCTTCCCTGACTGTATCGTAAGGTGGGTTTGCAAAGAAGTACTCTGGATTTAACTCATATAGGCCTATATTAAAATTATATAAGAATGTACGGTACGTTATTAATTTTAATCTAGTAGTTTGCCCGGTAGCAGGTCCATCCGCCCCTGTGACGATGGATGCACCCCAAGTCCATTCGCCCCGTAAGTTGGGGCACATATACTCGTGGGGAAGTTGATACACCCCACAACCTAACTTAGTCGTTGCGCCCCAACTCACATACATTGGGTAGACGAATAATTTCAACCAATTCGAACCAGCCAAATGAGGTACTTTGGAGTACAAAATAATATTGTCTCATACAAATACTAGGGCCCAGGCAGTGTGGCGACATGTGCAGGCCAATGGCTTGCAAGTTGATTATTGCCAAGACTGTGGTACACACATGTTTATCAGAAAGTTGCTTGCACTTCCATACCTGACATGTGAGGATATCATTATGTTTAAACATTTGACAAGCTAATTTCAAGCACAACCCCTTACGGCCTTACCCCTAACTTAATTACTCATGTTGCGTACATTCGTAGCCAGTGGATCACATCCACAATATCTTTCCCCCTGGCTAGCTGGAGTATTTACAAGCTTAATGTGAGGACCAACAATGATGTAGAAGGGTGGCACAACTACCTCAACAGTAATGTGGGAAAGAGCCAATTACCATGTCCTAACTACCCTTCTAAAAGAAGAAACAGATGATATTGATATGACATTTAAGTTAGTGTCTAACAGGAAAATCAAGTACATACAGAGAAAATCATGTAGAACACTCCAGGCCCGTTTGCATAATTGCTGGGATAGGTACGTACATTAATAGAAATCTGTCGCTAATGCAACTACATGCCGAATGTTCCTATTTTGTACCGTACTAGTATTTTCATCCTGTTTTGTCTCCTTTTATGTTTAAAATACTGTATTTGATGCAATAAAGAGGTTTTCATGACGTATGAATATGCAATAAATACTTATTTTTATATTAAAACACTAGTATTACTACATCTTATTTATCTAATAATTTGATCTCCCACATTGAGTTCCTTTTAAAAAGGATTTCGGGCTCAAGAACTCAATATGTCTAATATGCAATAAAAAGGTTTTAATGACGAATAGGCCTATACAATACAGATTTGTTTTTATATTATTACATCTAATGTGTAATATTTTTTTTCAATTATGAGTTTGTTTATCATGATGATTAAAAATTTTCAAACTTTGAAAAAGGGAGTTGGGGCACAACAACTCAATATTGATCAGTTGGAGCACATCAACTGCCGATGAAGTAGATTTACCTCAACTTTTGGGGCGAATGGACTTGGGAAGCATCGTCACTGGGGCGGATGGACTATAAACCGTTGCCCAGGTTAGGTCCCGGTAGCATAAAAACACTCTCCAACCCGGTACATGTATGCACCGCTTACTGCTGGGCCAAAATCTGCTGGCTGGAAGAAGAATAACGCTTGAGTTATAACGATAGAATCAACCATGAGATAAAATTGGAAATAGTCTCATTTTCTTTCCCAGCTAATTTAACCTTAACTTGACCTGACCTAACCTAACCTAACCTAGCCTAACCTAACCTAACCTAACCTAACCTAACCTAGCCTAACCTAGCCTAACCTAGCCTAACCTAGCCTAACCTGACCTGACCTGACCTAGCCAAGCGCATGCATGTACTAGGTTGGAAAGTGTTTCTATGCATCCCGGTAATCTGCTGCGGTCTAGGTTAGGTTAGGTCAGGTAAGGTCAGGCTAATTTCAAAATGCCCCATATGAATAAGCCCTATCATATAAATGGGGCATTTCCGATGATAAGTGTCTTAGAATGGTATAAATTAGCCTAGTGGGTAAAGAAAGTAAAAGCATCTTACAGTACCGGTAATAGAAAACGGCTATAGAGTAGATAATTACCAAACATACACTTACTTTTATATACCTGTACAGTATATGAAATAACATTAGTAAAGGAAGATATGCTTTTCAGTCAATATGAATTGTCAATTTGTAACAACTGATATATTTACTCTTAGGTTGTTGGTGGTTACCTAACATTAATGATTTTCAGATACTTTGTTCCCTGACTGTACATATTAAGCTTGCAATTTATATTCCAGTAAGCCAGCTACCCAAAGAGTTTCATTGTCCAAAAGAGCGAGACAGCAATGTACCCAGCGAGCCCTAAGCTGGGCCTGGCACACTTGGGGGCATCAACTTTCTTTGCGTCGGCTCACCCGAGTGAATCATGTGGCAGCAATGGTCTACCACTCACTCCAAACTCTATCCGGATCTATGGACGAGCCAGGGCACTACAACTCATCAACCATCCACACCTGTCATGTTACGTTGACATCCACCGCGGAAAACATGGTAATTATTACTTGGGTATTTCATTCCCACTAAATTTACCCCTATCTGGTATTTCTAAAGAACATCTGCTTCTAGTTTCTTAGAACAGCAAAGAATTAAACCACCTGTAAAATGAGTAGGTTGCTTTACTGTGCTCTGTACCATAGATTATATACCGTACCTTACCTTTCAGAGTAGGCTAAGTAAAGTCAGAATACCAGCATCTTGTATGTTTTCTGAGAACAAAAATGCAAGTAATTAAATACATACCGGTATTGTACAAAGGCTAATGACTGTACTGTATAATATTTCAGAGAGAATCAGGGTCATTCAAGAATACTATTTGCTGAACCTCAAAGGTGCCTGTAACAAGTACCCAGAGATCAGGAGTCACACAGGACTGGCTCAAATTGCTCACCAGGTAATTTAGTCATAACAACAACAACAATAATAATAATAATAATAATAATAATAATAATAATAATAATAATACTGTAATAACAATAATACAGATAATAATGATACAAATATTATAATCTTATTTTTGGCCATTTTGGATTTGGCAAATCTTGCTGCCCGGATTCCTTTCCTGACGTAACCTTCCCTTTTTATCTAGGCTTGGGACAATGCACTGGGTTGGGCTTGTTGCCCTTCTGTGGCTGGGTTAAAAATAATATAATAATAATGATAATATTTGTATGTTTAAAGCACAGCTTCTAAGAAGATCACATTTTCTACCGTACCATAATGATTATGTTGTTGATATCAACAGGTGTTGCAGGGATTGGTCTACCTCAATACCTTTGGCACAGTTACCTGTAACCTCAGTCCCCAGAACATACTCCTTGACCCTCACGGCCAGGCTAAGCTCTACAACTATGGCCTCTACTACATGACTGAGGCCGGGAGTGCCGTTTCCTTCCCTCTGGGGTCTGTGTGCTGCCATATTTCTCTGTGTTAGCTATATTTTGGATTACGAGTTGCAACACTAAGATTATCATTTTTGTATACTGTAGTTTGTGATTAATGTAATGCATGATTAAAAAACTGTGTTGTCAATTACTCTGCCTGCAGTGTATAGTTGTCTTCTGTATGTCTAATTTTTGTGACTGATTTATATTGACAACTGTATGCGCAGGGTGGGAGGTAAACACAGGCAAAAGCTTGAGCTCTATACTGTATATTAAATTGGCCTTCTGGTCATTTTACACCAGTCTGTTTAATGGTTTAGTCTAAATGTTAATGGATGAAAAAAAATTAGGGGATAACAATAAACTGCAGTACTTACAATAATATGGCAAAGATCCTCGCATATAACTTATCACATAATCCTGTATAGTGTTTGGGAAATGAACTCGTAGAAAGCTAATTTTGATTATGTATGGTTGTTAACCCCTAAAGGACCGGGGGTAGTGAAATTACTGTGCCTCCCAGGACCGGGGGTTGAGCGAAAAACACGTCAAATAGCCTGTTTTCGCATGCTCTGTACTCTTAACCTACTATGAACGAGTGAATTATTTTAGTACCATGAGAACGAGCAACTCTTCCTCTTTCAATTGGTACCAATGTGAAGTCTGTAGGTTTAATGGTTACAGAATTACGACGAGTTGAATGAGGTATTGTCGCCGTACGTTGAGCGCTAGTGTTTGGGTGGGTGCACTGACCGTGGCGAGGTAGTAGAAAATGGGGATAGGCGCTCGTCGGCTAAGCTGCTCACTAGCACACTCGGACATAACAAGATCTATAATTCCTCAATTTTACCCTAGAAAAGGCAGTGTGTACTCAGTCTGAGCATCCCATCCTACTATAAACCAGTGTAGCCAACGTCTGGAGTAAAAAAAAATGGGAAAAATTCTTTAACCTTGGGAAATTTTAGCAATCCGGCATATGCCGGGCCCGGTCCTTTAGCGGCAACCCGTCATATGCCGGTCCCGGTCCTTTAGGGGTTAATAATGGATTTCCTTGTTTAGTAAGGTGGGGGATAGACGTACAAGTGCGTAATTTATCAATAGTCAACTGTATCTTCTTATCACCGCTCCAGGATTGTGCGGTACACAGCACCCGAGGTGTTGTTACACGGAGCAAGTCAGGATGGTGGAGGCGGCAGTGGTGGAACGGCCACAGTCACTGGTAACCCTGCCTGGGATGTCTGGTCTCTTGGAATGGTTTTGGCTGAGGCAGTTATGGGTTACCAACTCTTTGAGAAGTGGGTTTCTCTTTCATATATATGGACCAAATGCCCACAGACCATGTGTCCATACTTTATTGTATTAATTATGATATAAAACATTTTTCTGTAATACAAATATTTTTTCATAGCACTGGCCTGTTCAAACTAATTCATTTTAAGTCCCAGAGCATATTTATTAAATCTTTAATTATAACCTTGCAGGTGTGAGGAAGTGGAAGGATTGGTGGCTGAGGTATTGAGGACTGGCTTGGCCGCAGAGCCACTGAAACACCTCGCCAAGACACATAACTCAACACAGAAGCTAGATGTGAGTCTACTCTTGCTGGTTCTGTTTATGAAGTTGATCTTTGGCTGATTTAGTACAGTACAATACCTCTTAAAAATATGCCTATATATACATGTGTTGCATTATTTCTTCTTCGTATTCCATACGATACAGGGGAGAAGTGAGGGTTGACAACCCTGCTCTCTAACAATGACCCCACAAAAGGTTCATATAGACTCAGAACTGGATTCCTTGCTTGTTGAGGATCCTACACTGGCACTAAAACCTCCCCACCCCTTGATAAAGGGAAATGGGGTATTGATGATGATGTCCAATTTCATTCGGTATGTAGTTACTTATAATTTTGTTAGGGGGAAAAAATTTGAGTTTAAGAGTTATTTTTGTGTTGTACAGAATGCTCTTTTAGCTCAAGTCATAAAACTGGGCACAAATTTTGTTAATATGGTATCCACCTTCTCCCTCTGTTCACTCTTCATATATCAGCAAATTTATCTTTCCTTCTTTCTTACTGATACAGTATATGTCTTTCCATATAGGCTGCACCTTAGTCATTCCCTTTCAGTTTTTCAACTGTCACTCATTTCTTTGTTTTTCCTTTGTGCTTGCACTCCCTCCTCTTTTCCTATTGCAATATGAATATCCTATCTCCAGCCTTATGAGAGCCCAGACCAATTAAACTGTAGCCAAATCATGTATTCATTCATTCATTCATTCATTCATACAGGCTGCACCACAGGAGCTGAGGGACTTCCTCTGCACTTGTCTCACACCTGACCCAAAGGACCGACCAATGCCTCGCTCCCTCCTTAATCACCCTCTCTTCCGTACCATGACCATTTCTGCTCCACTCAACCCCATCCTGCCTCACTTCCCTGTTATTGATCCTTCTCTCTGTCTCATTGACTTCGCACAGTATAAGGTGAGCAGTAGCCTACATTTGATGTTACTTGGCACTTCTGTCATGTACTAGCTATATTCAATTGTAAACTTAGAATCTGATTATCCTAATTCAGTAATTGTGTTAAGAATATCATATTCTGGGCAGGTTGGACTCCTTAGCCATCAAGACCCTCAGCCGAGAACTTGGGTTACCTGTCAGGAAGGGCATCCGAGGCATCTAAAACATGTTACAAACACAAAGATGAATGATGATGACAATAATAAGAGACAGTAGTTGAAATTGTATCAGCTAAACTCATAAGAAATATGGTAAAATCTACCTTAAATAGATGATGATGTTGAGAATGTCACTTTACCTGTCTGTTACACAGACTCATTGAGTACTATATTATGCCTTGGTAAACAATAGGTTGTATTAAGAAAAATATTTCCATTCTCATTTTTTCATTATTAAATGATCCAGAATTGGATGTCTTTAGTTAACTGCTATTTATGCATGTGCTTTAGGTAATCTAATGCATTTGATATGTACAGTAAATATTTTTCTAACTTGAAATGATAAATGATAAGTTTTAAGGGGTGTGGGCTAGTGTCAAAAAGAATTATTCTTCATAAGTAATTGTTGCCAAGAGCATTAAACCAATTATAACGGTCACATTTTGTTATCAGGCCAAGCTGAGTGAGGTGGAGAACAAGGGGACTGTGCTTCCAGACTACCCATTGATACCAAACTCTGACTCACCACTCCAGGCCAATCATACAACAGAAGTAATAAAGTAAGAGATCAGTAAAGTTACCACAAGTACTCTACCTGGAATAGTTGCATAGCCAACTCATTAAGGACCCTTTATCGTGTATGACAACTGGAGGCTTCTGATTCCTCCTCACTATGCCACGAAACAAGCTTCTTCCCTATAAGTGGTGTTTCGTGGCAATCTTTGAAGGACTCATTTACCTCCAATGTTCTGACTACATCACAGGGTCCCTTAAAAGAAAATGAAATTTCATGACTGTACAATATGCTAGTACAGTACTGTATATATATGACAAATTTTAGCACAACATAGAGAAAATGCATATTTGTATGATGCAGTTTCCTAATGAACACAGAAGTGAACAGAAGGACCAGCTAAGTGAGAGGAGCATGAGGGAGGTGTATCATCTATGGCAGCTGGCCGGGGGCAATGTGGAGCAAGAACTCAAGAAACAAAAACTCATTAGAACCAAGCCTGCCATTCTCACTCTGCCAAGGTAAGGATATTTATTGGATTGGCATAGTATCATTTTGATAGGTGAGCAAAATGTACAGTAATATGTATAGTAATTTGTAGCATTTATCATCATCCCCTAATGGGAACACTGTAATGGGATGAATATGGCATAAGAGTAATAGATAATCATTTGCTTAATGAGCAGAGTTCTTTGATAAGGGGATGTCATCCCACTATAAAGGAGCAGTTTTACTTTGGCACTGGAAATAATTATAACTTACATGTATGTATGTATTCTTTTCATACTAGAGTAACTCTCCACTTTTAATGAATTTTCTACGGGACAATAAATACTAGATACCATATTTTTCAGAGATTAGGGTCATGGTTTAAACTCAGATTATAATTATTTACATATTCCAGTCACATCAGAGTCACTGAGATTAGATAGCATATCCGTCTTTGGCATATCACTTAGTAGGCATAGCTGAGCAGTGTTTTGTTGTCTACCCTAAACACACGCTCAAAAAAATTCATTACATCTTCTGCATGATACAAAATGACACCAGGAATGAAGTGTTTAAAACAGCCTTCCCCCTGTGAATAATATTAACTTTCAGAGTGTGTGTTTAGTGTTGTGTTTCCCCTGCAGTGTGATGGTGGTTGAAGGTGAAGTGTTTGGTGGGGATGCAAGCCACCAGCAACAATTAGAGGCCACAACTATCATCCTGCCTCTACACAGTCTCCGTAGCAGACTGGCACATGTAGCCGCACACAAATATTATCCTCTTATCACACAGAGGTAACCTATTGCCATCAATGTCATAATTATG
The DNA here is from genome assembly GCA_034508575.1 of Petrolisthes manimaculis. Lineage (NCBI taxonomy): Eukaryota > Metazoa > Arthropoda > Malacostraca > Decapoda > Porcellanidae > Petrolisthes > Petrolisthes manimaculis. The sequence goes on along the minus strand of JAWZYT010003739.1, from coordinate 25,959 downwards.
CTGTACAGTATTTCAATTTCCTTACTTGGTAAAAATGTACTGACTCATTCATGTAATCCAAGACAAATTATATAAATATTTCAGACAACTTGAAACTTATTTCAGGCTATTTGCACCATGTAAATGCTAGGATATTATAAAGGCACTAGTTAGCAAACAGAGATATTTTATAAAAACATTGCAATTACGTTTGCTTTACATAGCTATACCACTGGTACTAAAATAATTGAAAGGTTATATTAAGCATAAAAACAATAAGCATTGCAAGTTAAGTCATCTCTGGTCGACAGAGAGTGTGGGACAGATGACTTGGAGACAAGTCGATTACCCCTGGTGATCCGTGAGAGGGATGTTGAGTACCAGTTGCACCGCATCCTCACCTTTCAACGCCTCCTTCAGGTCTATATCATACCCATCATGTTTTCAAGTGACAATTTTTGGTAGTTAGTACAGTACAATAATCACATATGACTGTTTTTTTTCATTTATTTACTGTATTGTACTGTATGTATGGACTGTCCATTTTTATCAAAAAACTTTGAATGGGAAGGCCTTAAGAATCTTATGCCTACTATATCTAGTTTTTAGTCATCATCCTTACAAGGTAGACTTAGTGATGAATGAGACATGGAAAAGACCCCTTGCCATTTTATCATCAACAATTATTTTCATCATTAATTCCAGTTCCCCTTTTATTTGTCCGTTTTCTTTTACCATTTTGATACCAAATGCCTTAGAGTATAAGGCCTGGCACTAGGCTATATATTTTGCATGACTGAACTGATTCTTTCCATTCATTCCAGGCCTACCCTTATAAAGCTGATCTGGTGAAGAGTGAGGCAAGGAAGGACACACCTCCCTTCTATCGTTCCCTAATATGGGCGGCCCTGCTGGGTGTGGATGGGGCTGTGGCTGATACTTATCAACAACTGGACAAGGAGACCCCCACACTCACTGACAGGCAGGTGGGTGTATAGGAAAGAGAGAAAGTGAGAGAACAATATGGCTACAGTGTCTACTGTGCCCTGGCCATCATAAGACTGGAAGTTGGATATTGACATTGTAAAAGGAAGCTAGAAGGAAGTAGAGAAGAGAGTAAAAAAATAAATATTGTATACCCTACAGATAGAAGTGGACATTCCCCGTTGCCACCAATATGATGAGCTGCTGTCCTCACCTCAGGGACATGCCAAGTTCACTCGTGTCCTCAAGGCCTGGGTTGTGTCTCACCCTCACCTGGTATACTGGCAGGGCCTTGACTCCCTCTGTGCTCCCTTCCTCTACCTTAATTTCAATAATGAAGGTACAGAACATGCTCATTGCACACAGTTCGTATGTGTACAGTTTTAGTTTTACTTTTGCAAGCTAAATACAGTAAAAGTCCCTTAATCCGGAGGTCTATACTTTGGAATGCTCGCTCCCCCGGAACTTACTGGGCCCACTAATTTTACCCATAATAACTATCCCAAAAAATTGAAAAAAAAAAAAATCCATAAAAATAATCTCCAGGGATATAATTCTGTGTTGTAGGTGTCTATAGTATTTATCATGGTTCATAATAAACCATCAAAGAAGCCTACTAAAAAGTTGTGACCTCATAAGACATTAAATTACAAGTGTCAGCTGCGATCATCATCATCCCACCCCCTCCTCCCGATACTCATAAAGTGGTGCCAGGTCTGATGCACAAAATGTTCCCAACTTCAACAACAGAATTTCCCTTTTTGTCTCAATAATTCCCGGTTTACTCTTCTTTTGAACATTGACGGTCGTTCTTTTTGGTACTGTATTTCGTTTGGTAGAAATTTCCCTGTTTACTCTTGAACAATCTGTACAATATATAATTTCCCTGTGGCAACTACAAAATTCCCTACAACAGATAAATTTCCCTGTACCTGGCAACAGGTGCAGGGAAATATCTCTATTTTAGGGAATTTTGAAGTCCACACAGGGAAATTATATAAAGATTGTTCACGAGTAATTAGGGAAATTTCTACCAGATGAAGTACTAAAAAGACTGTAATTGTTCAAGAATAAACAGGGAATTATTTAGGCAAAAAGGGAAATTTTAAAGGTGAAGTTAGGGAAATTTTGTCAAGCAGACCTGGCAACACTGCCTGGCAACAGCAGCAATCTTCCCACGACCCCCTCCCTACCTCATAAATTACGTGTGACAGGGAAACCTGTATTTAAAAGTAATAAAAGTATTTTATATGTATTTTGGAGGGTATTTTTCTATAACACGGAATTTTTGCTAATTCGGAAGTCTTAAACTCCCCTGCCTTCCGGATTAAGGGACTTTTACTGTACAGTACTTATATTCATCCCAAGACATGCCTCTCTCAAATACACAAACTGTCCTAAATTATATACTAACCCAATATACCCGAGTCTTACCACTTGGTGCTAGTTCCTATTGAAATAAAACTAAAAGCAATAATTCCTGCTCACTGCTGAAAGTTTGTGCCTTTATTAATTAAACCCCTATATTTCCACTGAGTCAAAACCTCATTGTACAATACTGTATACAGATTAAAACATGGCAGCGTATTTCATACCCATAACCCCAGTGCATAACAAGGGTGTACTGTACTCACATTAATCTATCCTTCTCCCTTGCAGCTTTAGCATATGCCTGCCTGTCCCGGTTCATTGACAAGTACCTACACAAGTTCTTCCTGCGGGACAACAGTGCAGTAATTCAGGAATACCTTGCCAAGTTCTCACACATGATTGCCTTCCATGACCCTCGCCTCGCCAACCACCTTCACTCCATCGGATTTATCCCCGAACTCTACGCCATCCCATGGTTCCTCACTATGTACACACGTGGGTCCAAAGCGTGTTATGTTATGTTTTTTTTTTATATACGGTATACTGGGGAAGGTGAGGACAAGACACAAGATGCCTTGATATCTCGCCATTATTTAATTACTATTATAACCTAATATTGTTTTCCACTTCATAGTTATTTGTGGTGGTACATGAAAATTCTAATAACTTTTTCTCTCCTTTTATCAGATGTATTCCCACTACAAAAGATCTTCCTACTGTGGGACACCCTACTGCTTGGTGAGGCATCACTACCATTATGTGTGGCTGTGGCTCTACTCAGGCAGCTGGCTGATCGACTCCTTCAGTTTGGCTTCAATGAGTGCATTCTCTTATTCTCAGACATGCCAGGTACTGTTATATACACACCCCAAAAAAATTGGAACATTTATTTTAAGTAGGTAACTGCAAGGATAGATTGTCCTATTACAGAAAGAAAGCTTGTACTATGGGGAAATTTAAAAGAGGGAAATTTTTTTCATAATTTGACTTTGAAGGCAACAAATGAAGTCACATGACATATAAGTCTGGAGGTGAATGGAGAGAGACTGTGCATATGGTAGGATATGATACTGCTTTACCGATACACTGGCCAATAAAAGGAGTCACCTCACTGAGCACTTCTTGAAGGATTTTGTAAAAGATAATCTTTGAACAAATACATTCACAATTTAAACAAAGATACAATATTCATTGGGCATATTAACAATTGTCTCTGATGCTGCAGTTTATGATATTGTGAATCATACAGTATCATGTGTGGTTTACGACTTAACAGACGAGATGACCTCACATATGAGGCATCTCGTGTACAAGGGGCGAATGCACCACTTCCTTACTTTTGAGTTATGAATATTTAAAGTTTGGTACATGTTTTAGGCATAGAATAATTCAGAATAGCATATTGTTATACGTATATCATTAGAATCCTCTGGACCAGACCAATTTATACATCAGGAAACAAAAACACATGAGGGCATTTTTTCAACATATAGTATTTATTGTTCAATCCACATGAAATTCATTCCCAAAATAGATATCAATGAAACTAAAGGTGCGGTCACACGAGCCATTTGTTTTATCTATTATTCACCGGCAATTTTAACTGTGCCTGGTCACACGAGCTAGCCGAGATTTGAGCATATTTCGGCAATCCGGTGGTGGGATCTGAGGGGGTAAATATGTCATCGTCATCGATGAACTTCATTTGTTTTTCCCGCCAAGCTGGACTTCCACTGCCATTTTCTGCTGCATCCTTTTGGTAAATTTTTGTCATTTCAACAGCACACATGTACGGTATTTAAATATAATTTTCTAGTCTTAGTAACAGTACAGATGGATCCTCAGCGGCCATATTTATTCTCGATATCGTCAACACAAGACGAGCAAGATAGTGTCACCGAAAATTGACGATACCTCGACAAATCCAGCCGAGATATTGCCGGTGAATAATTGACGAAAAAATGGCTTGTGTGACTGCACTTTAAGACACTGAAAAAGTTTCAGCAAAAAATACCAATAATTTACATTTTTACTGTAATTATTAATTACAAATTATCATAATTTTATTGGCAACAGGTTGCCCACGAGAGGCCTGATATGTTGGTGGCTACAACACAATTTGGTTCATTCTCCTGTACAAAGCCATACCAACCAAAAGATATCTCTGGTGTTTCCAACAGATATTGATATGGAGCGAGTGGTGAGAGACTCTGTACAAGTGTTCTGCTCCACCCCTCCCTCAGTCACCTTCCGCCAGCATCAACGACCCACCTCAGAGAGAGACAACAACTCCCACCTTCCACAAAGCTCACAGGATCTCGTTAGTGGGGGACTAGTTTTATTGCAACTTTGTAATACTTGTAGTCAGCAAAAAAGTTTCGTTTCCATCCCTAAAACAATGTGATGTAATGTGCCACCCTCCGGCCTCTATAAGTCCATGCCCCTGGCCAATGCCCCTCAGTGTGTCATGGGCAGCCAAGCGGGAATGACGTCCTTTCAGACAGTGCTATATTTTCTGGATATTTCATGGTTGATCTTGTTCTAAACTACTCAAATGTATTTCCTTATGTTTAATAATGAATAGTTAAATGGTAAGAGTTACAAGGAGTTCTATAACACTCAAAATTTAATTTAAAATAAGCTAAACTTTTGATATAAAAAAGTTGTCACTGCCTCGGCAATGTCAATTCCCGTCCAGCATGTCCCGGATGATACGAGTCAACAGCTGCCCAGTCAGTGGAGTACCAACCCTACCGGGCTTACCCATGTTAAAATTAACATAGGGGTGGTAACGAAACGTTTTTGCCGACTGTACTGTATTATTGTTGCTGTAAAGTTTAATTAATTATTTGCTCTATATTAACTTTCCTTTCTCACTTTTGCAGTAAGATAATATATCTTTCTACCTTCTTTTTCTTTTCATTTCACCAGCAGGTGATAACATGAGCATTCATTTTTTCTCTCCTCATTTTCTCAAGTACAACTGTATCTCTCCATCCTTCAGTCCCAAGTCAGTTCCTCTCAGCTCTTCAACTGGTTAATTATGTGGGCCCAGTGGGTATAGCCCGCTGAGCTTATTTCTCTCACTTCCTTAGAAATGTTACCAGATGGAGGAGTTCCCGTCAGGCTCCACATTATCTTGCCCACCACCCACCTACCAAAAGTGTGTATTGTACTGGGTTTTTGTAACAACGTTTGCCCGCTGCATACTGCTTGATTGTGTGGCCTGGGCCTAAGGGTTTGGGCACCCCTTCAAACCTTAGCCAATCTTTTTTCCTCTTTCCCTCTTTTCCTTCGGTTTACCTTGTGCTTACTGTCCCTCTCTCTCTGTTCTTCTTCTTTTTTGTAGTATAAGGTTGTTGTGGCCTATCACTTTTTATTCATTCTCATTCTACTTGCAGCTGATGACTGGGGTGAGCCTGGCTGAGCTGAAGGGTGAACAGTGTCCTCAGGTGAGCGGTGCCGACCTCCTGGAACTCTCGGCACAACGGAGGAAGAGCCGCCGAGGTTTGGCCAAGTTGCTGCTAGTCGATGTCAGAACGTCTGAAGAGTATCCTTTAACTGGCCACACAGTATGTTCTCATTCAATAACCTGTGGTGCTGTTGGAACATTTGATGCTTCCCATTCCTCCAAATTGCACTAAGAAACACTTAAGTTCACTTCAGGCAGCATATACTAAGTTTTATTTATTGTGTAGAAAATACACCAATTCTCTCTCTCAGTGATATGACCACAGCTACAAGTTTCATGTCCATACTAATGCTTATAAATTGCAGATAATTACCTATACTTCATTCATTACATATAGGCCATTTGGCTACTGAAATGGCTCTGTATTTGTGTCAAGAAGCATTATAGTTTTGCTGTTTACATGTTTATTGCGTTAATTACATAGTATGACAAGGTATTGTTATTAATTTCAATAACAAAAAAATATTCAAATACGAGGAGTAGTGTAGGTGGGGAAGGGGATGGGCTTGCAGTAGGTGTCCTGGCCTGGGGGGAGGGGAGTGGAGTCATTAGGGTATCGAGTGGCCTATATATAATGAATGAAGTACGTATAGTTGTGTAAATTTAGGTGGATTTCAGTACATTTACTGAAAAAGACATGAAATACATTTTGTATGAAGAAGCTGGTACATTTCATATGGAGAATAGGATGTTTATTATCTGGCAGAGTTTGGAGGAATCAGTGACTTAAAATATGTTAACAATATCACAAGGCCATATGGTCTTAGTTGCATATGTTCCAATTATGCCTTTGCTTTATGTCACCACTTTGGGAACTTCCTGTCACAGTACAGTATTCCAACAAAGTTTCCCATATCTAAGTGTTATTTGTTGGTTAGCATTTTGCATGCACATAAATATAAATATTAAAGATGAATAAACCACTAAAGTAACTAAAAAAAACATTAACCAATCCAGTAATGGCTTGAGCCCTTAACCCAAACTGAAAGATTTGCAAGGGGAACACTCCCTGAAGCTATGAACATGCCAGCCGACTTCACCTTCACCCCTGAAGGCAGCCTGGCACCAGGACCCAATGCAGAGCTCCTTACATCCTACCGAGGCAAGATTATTGCTGTCATAGGATCACGCAACAACTGGGGCCAAGTAACCGAGGTGAGTGGAAGTAGAATACTGTATAGTACAAACCTTGGAGTGCAGTACAGCTTCTTGTGATTGTGTATTAATTTATTCCAGAGGATGTTGCCAAACAAATCTTTCTATTAGGACTTACCAACTCTGCCTGTCAATGGTATATCCTAGTACAGTTGATCCACAGCATAATAAATGTCACTCAGTTCCAGCTCAGCTACAGTACAGTACTGTATTTGTACTATTATTTCTATACACATTACCAACATGAATCCAAACCCCTCTCTGTATTTGTCGCTGAACAGTTTGCAGAGAAGCTTCTTGTCCTGGAGTTTCCACGAGTGTGTACGCTTCACAAAGGTATTGAGGTGTTCAGGGCATCAGGGGCACTTGTGGTACCTTCCTGAACTACACACAGGACCACATGAGGGAGGAAGACCACTGCATCAGCTCAATACAACACAACAGACCATTTTTGCTTCCAGGTATGAGATTATTATAATTGTAAGAGAAGTTGGTATGACATTCAATTCTGGGCAATTTAATATACAGTACTGTACTGTACAGTACATGTATTAATAAAAGATATTAAATATTAATAAAAGCTGGCAACTTTGTGGTTGAAATGTTTCTCATAATACAGTGAAAGCTCTTTTATCCGGCACCAGTGGGACCGAGAACGTTCCGGATACGAGAAATTGCCGGATACAAGAAAGTGTACTTTAAAATTACGTTACTCTACATTCTTTCACAAGTTAAGTTAAATCTCGATTTAATAGACCTCGATGCAAAGGATTTCGGTAGGTACATTATTTATACATCATTACATACCTATTTATGTATATATAGAGATGACTCAAATAAATCCGAGAAGTTCTTATACTGTACATAACGAGCGAAATTATAATAAACATGTCAGGAAATTAGATCACTGTCGTCCGTGAAGTGTGTTTGTTGCCACCACTTCCCCCATGCTCCTTCCCCCCCCCCCTTACCCTCAGTCTCCATTCACCCTGGCTCAAGGTCAAAGGAATATAGGCCTAGCCTGCCTTGTGTGTGACTCGATTTTAGTAATTACGAGTTAACCACCAGCTTCAACACTCATCAGTCATGTCAGGTGGTGCATTTACAAAACAGAATGCCATATCAAGATGGAGGGTTTTTCTCGAACAGAGAAAGGAGAAGGAAAACCAGAGTATGCATATTAATAAAATGTAAACAAACGATATCACGCGCTATCTCCCCCCTTCCCCCTACTCTCCCCCCTACCACCTCCACCACCACTACCACACATGACGACGACTCATTTCAGTCATGAGTTGTCTGCGAATTGTTATATGCATTTAATATGCTTAATACGAATTGTAATACTGTATTTACATTTGTAAAGTAACAGTACAGTACACTTCTCTTCACTTTTAACACTCGTCACTCCCTCCTCACTCTGCGCTCTGAGCGGGTGAGCGTGACATCTCTTTCTGGCGAAATTTATCTATATGAAAAAATGCCGGATACAGGAAGTAGCCGGTTACCAGAATGTCGGATAAAGGAGCTTTCACTGTAATATCTTGATCATCTTGTATATTTCTAGGTTCAATCATATTTTCTTCATATAACACTACAGTCCATTTATTACAGACTTGGTGCTTAGTTTGTATTGATACTACAACAATACCATAATTATTTAGTTTATTGTAACGTTACTTACTAGCCAAGATGTGATATTAATTCTGTAAGTGGTCATAATTTTAATCAGCTGTATATTGAGCATCTTCATATACTGTAGAGAACTTTAATATTATGCTTATTTAATTTAAAAAAAAATTATATTACTAGTAAGGGTTCATACTAAAGAAGTCAACTTATTGAACACTACTGATTCCTGCAAGCTGTACTAAGAAACAGATTACCACTACCTTGGCAAACCTGAATACCTGTCCTCTGATTACGAGACCCAAGTGCTAACCACTGCACCAATCAGATAATCTGGGTTGAATTCTCAGCTTAGAGTATATTTGGAATTTACTCCACATGTTATTGTCAGTTCCTTAGTGCAGGACTGAATATTTACCTCACTTTTGTCACCAATATCCTAGTGTCACTAATATCCACGAGAGGTGCCCCATGCTTGACAAAGTATAATATAGTAAATGAATACCATAAATAATATTAGCAAGAATTTCCAATTAAAAGGCAACAGATGAAAGAATAACATTATTATTCAACATACATGGCTTCTTAAAACATCAAATTATGCTTACAAAACTGTAGAAAATACACACTGGTACAATATGTTTTTGAACAGTGAAATATTAATATTATCCTGAGTGACTAGAGGATGGTAACACTTATTGTAGTCTGTTTTTTACTGGCTGACATAAAATGTCTACAACAAATATCATGGAGGATGACTATGAGTAGTCATATTTACAGTATTTATTTTTTATTTTTTACAAAAATGCAAAACACTTTCCAGGTACATGTCAGATGACACTCCTTTATTATCCACCTAGCATTGCTAGTCTTATATGTATTTTTAAATTTAAAGCTGTGTTAATATAGCTGATCCCTAAGATGATACTCTGTGGAAATTAAATGTAAACACTGGCTTAGGCTGGGGTTAATAGCCACAAATCAGTTCAAAGGCCTCCATGATATTGGATATGGACATTTACAATCTGCCAAAAATTACTTTTGGGTACATCTGATGCGAGTGGGATGGGTTGTGAATTATTTTTGTTTTAACGGTAGTAGCAACAGTAATCAAGAAAAAAAATCATACAAAATAAGAGTTAGACTGATTGAACATTAAATTGTGTTGTTTTCTACTGGTAACTTACGAAAAAAATTACATTAACTTTATTTCTAGACAAAGGATTTTTAACATAAATATAAAGATATGATGTGGTGCTGTATTACTGAAGGTACTAAACTACTTAATTAGGCAGTACTGGATATTTGTACACTGTTTAGTACATGTACCGGTATAAGTTGCTTATTGTGTTACATTCAGTATAAAGCGTTCCCCATGAAAAATGTGCCACGTTTCAGAAGGCATTCATTTAGTTTTATATAATCTAAACAACAAATATTCCATTAAGGCTTGTCTGGTTTGTATGAGTTACTGATTTATAATTACTGAAAATTTAAAGGGTGAAAAAGCATCTTATTTATTGGACAGCCATTAAAGGGAGTTTCTAAGAGGGAATAAGGCATTAATTCATGTGAATGAGAAACATATCACCCTCCATGGTGGCTAAACTCCACAGTTATTGCAAACCAGACAAGCCTGCACAGAAAATATTTTGCTTAAACAATATGTAAAATATGGTATAATTCTTCTGGGTAGAACTTTACCATACTATAATATAGGCCATGATGTCCAATTCACTAGTTATTCCCTGTCACTATCCTGGATCAATATTAAATTCCCTGTTGTCTGGATGGAACAAATGTACTATAGGGGGATGAAATGATTATGGTAAATCAGAGGCTAATGATTCCTCTAAACTACACCAAGAAATGGAACAAATAAATTGAAGTACAGTAATGTGTTTCTTGGCACAGCTTGAAAGACATTACAGCCTCCAATTTGCTAACCAAAGTTTTCTCATGCCCTTAGAGAAATTGGAAAGATTATTTCCCTAATCTTGAGATAAGAACAAGTGCATTGTTTCTCTCTAAAGATCAAGAGAAAGTTCAGCTGATAAATCAAATTACTATTGTATTTTGTTATGCTGCAAATTTAGCTTTAATAATGGGAGTGCAGTAATTTTGTTTTTAAAATGTTACTTTTGAAAGTTATCTTGAAAAACCCTCCACAGGAGAGGGATGAAGGTTAAGGTATATTTGTACATTAATTGGTGATAATTTTAGGAGTAACAGTATGGTCACCATTCTTAAAGATGGGTTCCTCCTTTATTGTGTGTATGGTGATATGTGTTAATTAATATCACTATTTTTTTCCCAACATTATTTTGGGGGGAATTATGAGAGGTGAGGACTCACGAAATGAAACCTGTTTAATGTCCTCACCTGAAAAATAAAGAAGAGTGAGAGGACAAAAAAAAAATTCAATTGCATTTGAGATGCCTATGATAGACACACCGCATTAATGGAGCAGAAGTCAATGCATGGAGGAATAATGTATTATAGTAGTGTTCCAAAGTATGGTATCTGTGGTGATATACAGTACCTGTACTTGTACAGTATTACCATTTTGAAATTCAGTAAACAACACTGCAGGCAGTGTTCCCCCCTAACGTGTGTGGTGACATTTGAAGTATCAACATCACCAATTACAAGCAATAATTTTTGTTATGTGTGTATGTGTTGAAAATCTTGTGTCAGCATCATAAATATCAATTTCTTCCTCTCAAGCAATGCTCAATGTACCAAGAAAGACACTGATGGTAGTTATGAGTACACTGTACTGTACCTTGTGTCACATGTCCTATGTTTCCATGCACTAACTTGTTATGTTTAGATGGCATGAACACCCACAATACAAGTTTCAACATCCCCATGGCTGGTACAAAGTTGAAGAGCAGCAGGTTATTTATTTGCTCAAATGTCTTCCTACATTCATCCACGAGACCTGAGCCATATAAATATTCTTAGCCTCAATAAAAGTTATGCCCAGGTGCCCAGGAAGTTGCCATAACATTCATTCATTATTAATATATTATGCTCTGCAAATTATAGAGGTCATTTTACTATTTATGCACTTTGTGTAATCTTTTGTAATGAAAATACTGTATTCTTCATATGCTCGTATTTTTTATCAATGCCACCACAGCTTTGGCACATGGCAGGATGTGTTACACCTGTCTATCCAAATGATTAACCTTTCTGTGGCCCTGGTTTCAATATCGTACTGGCCATGGGGGTGTCAAAACTTTTAATTGTGACAATACATTTGCTCCAGAATGTGTTGGTGTACCGTATACTGTTGTCTGAAAATCAGAGATCAGTAACAATATCCATTAGGATATACCAGTTGTTCCTGGTGAAATGTTAGCAGCCGTGAAGTCCTGAAGAGTTGTCAGCATGGATGTTAGATATGTAACAACATGTTACAGACACATACCAACCCTCCCATATGTCAAAAGTGGAATGTGTATTTTTGATAGTCATTGATCACACCATACACCAATACTTTCAGGAGCAAGTGTACAGAACAGCATTTCATTCCCGTGGTATACACAATGACAGTATGTCCTGGCACAGAACTAAGAATTAACAAGCTACAACAGCCTATGAAACAATTCCTGATCTGTAAACATATCTGTTGTTATACTTATGTACTGTACACACAAAATAAATGTATTGAAATTATATTGTATTTACATTGAAGGGTTAAGATGCTCTTGGCTTTTTGTAGGCTACTGGTTTCTTAAATCTGTCACCAAATACAGTAAAATGAATACTGTATAATGATAAGAAATTCACCCAAGCTGGCTGACAGTCTGTTTTTTGGCACAGTTTAAAGGAATCTTAAACCTCCAGTTCGCCAAAGGCATATTAACCACCTCTTATTGACCTTCAGTTGCATGCTTCACTTTCGTCCGTGCTGTCTATGGTACTGTATTTATAAAGAATCTATCACTCGAGCACATTTTTTCCTTTATCCTCTATCCTCAGGCCTAATTTGATATATCCTTATTTATGAATGGCCTCAAAACATTTGAGAACATGGACTAAGAACATAGACTAATGTCTGAAGGCAGATGAAGCCTTAACTTGACCAGAGGATGGAGAAAAATGTACTCGTATGATATCCAGAGCTGTACAATTCTCTGTAAATTCTTGTGTGTGCCACCAGAGGTTGCGATAAAATGTATGTGCATAAAATATAATGGACAAGGGTAATAAAGTGGAGGCATTGTGTTGAGGCTAACATTTGGTGGTCTTCCATGAAGGACAGAGTTATAAATAAAGTGGCAGCTACAAATTATTAATTAGTGTTATATCAAGAGACTACTGTACTGCAAATACTCCACTTTTCTCAACCAGTTACGATATAAAACAATAAGCCTTGGGTGGCATACACAAGAACTTTTCACCATGACTGTACAATGGTTATAAATAAACAACGTAAAATCACCACTCAAAATTCTGTTGTCTGTCCTGCTGATGATGAGCTCCAAAAAACACTGCCATGACAATAAAAATGTCTCCATTACCCCATCTTCTAATTTCAAGGTTCACAATCAAGCAGAATTTATGGGATAGAGTACTCTCATGTGGTTGATTAGAGGGACAAAGATTCCTTCAAACTATGCCATAAAACAGGCAACCTCAATGTTAATAATATGGGCTCTGTTTCATGACATGATTTGGTGGAATAGTTCTCCAATTTACTGTCAAGAGAGCATCCCTTAACATATGCCTTTCTCTTTCTTATTCATTCTTTCTTATAATTTCTTTCTCTCCCTTTTGTTCATCCTTTCATTTACTTGTAGAATATATAGTTTCACCCACCAAAAATGCCAAAATTTATTATCAGAGTTCACCATCAGACAGAAAAGATGCCAGGGACTTGTGATGGTGTCTACGGTATAACCTACGTGTGAAATCACAGATAATAACTTTTCTCTTTGGCCTGGTCTAGCATGTGAGTGTGGTAATTCAACAACTTTCAAACATGGATTAAAAACAACTCTGTCTGAGGAGAAGCCTATACTTGATAAATTTTCTCTACTACTACTTCTAATCAACGGTATTCTTCTAACGACATTAGGTGCCTTCAGCAGGTATTAGAATGCTGGCAAGTTTTTGCAAGAAACTCCTCCAGCCTATTCCAAGAAACAGGCTGTCATAATTTCATTGATTTAATCTATTTCTTACCATAGTTTAATCAGACTGACTCAAATAATCAGAACTGAAACATCACTCAAGACTCCTCCTCACAGTGTTGTTCTTTACTCATTTTGTCCAGTTACATTACAATTCAACTTTGAAGATTGTAGATGAAAACACCACTGGGGAAGGAGTTTCAATAACCCCATGATGACAGAGGTATTATATAGATATTAACTGATAGGACTTCATTATGATAACCATCTTCAATATGATAACCATCCCTGTTCATTCATAAATTCCAAAAATTACTTGCAAGCAAAACGTTAATGTACTGTACTGTCGTTTTGTTCCACTCAGATGATTATTTTCACCATGTACTGGTAAATTGCAAAATTGCTTGAACTTTTGTATTTTGGGCGCTTATGAAGGTCACATGAAGAAATGGCGCTGAGAAGTACAGTATTATTATCCTTATCATTATTAACCTGGCAACTGTGCATTCCTCCTGGAATTATGTTTTCATCCACATCCTTTATGGTTGTGTTACACTTCAATGGTAAGCTTACAATGCTATATGGCTAGCCTATGTGCAAGATTCATACTGATTGTACGCTTTACTAGATTATAATGCATGACTAGTTATCTTCCTTTCAACACCAAGATTGCAGTACAGTAAACAGTTGTTCTATCTACAATCACAGAAAACTCATAACAGTCAATTTTCCTGTTGCTTATAGCAGTTCCACAGCCAACATCAAAATGCTGAATATCTTGTTGAGACAAAGATAGAATGAGAACAATTTGGCTATAGCCAACTGGGCCCAAGCCCTCAAAAAAATAAAAGAGGAGGTGAAAAAGGATATGTGCACAAACTAAAATGTAAAGGTGGAAAATTTGTAAACTAAAATGAAATCTTACAGAATGAGAAACAAATACTGTAATCACACTGGACAGTTGAAATATAATGGAATAAAACTCCAAATGGAGTGTGTCTTTGGTTAAAGGCTGCCACCCAAGAATTTGGAAACATGCATCACTCAATCACATGTAAGTACAGTACAGTAACCAGATGATACTGGCTGTCAAGATTAACCATCAACTACAGGAAAAATGACTACATTTACTCTATGCCTTTAGGTCTGATGGATACCTAATTGAAATCTCATGACTGTTACTTTGGTACAAAATATAGCATTCACAAATTTTATTCAGTGCATCCTGAAAAAGTGGACACTAATTATTTAGTCAGGATAACATGACTGCAAAAAGTATGCTTATAAATTTCTCTCAAACAACATTAAGTGTTACCATATGGTATGTGAAAAGGCTGACCAAAACCCATGCTAACCCGACCAAATCCACAGTAATGAGAATGTATAGGATGGTTTTAAAGCTTAAGAATTATCATTATCATATCTAATTACACTGAAAGTAATCATAATCATCAGACAATTATTATAAAAGACATAGAAAAATTATTCTAAACTGAGGCACATACCCCTTTGTAAGAATACAAATTGCAAGCATTGTAATGCATGTATACATTGTTGTTACTGACTGCAATCCTGTTACAAAATTCTCCAGATTTTTCTGGCATGCCCCCAGGTCTGATGTCAAGACACTGTGTGGAGACTACAAACTAACTGATATGTTCTCACTTGGTGTTGCATTTAACCTATAAGCATAGAGTTGAAATAAAAGATGGAGAAAATATTATGATAGACAAGAGATAAGGTAAAGAGATGAAGAAGAATGGATAGATGAGGAAGGCGATATGCAGAAATCAATCTGACAAGAAAGGATAGACAGGTAGAAGAGTGATGATGCTGAAATGATATAGTAAGTAAATGAACAGAGAAAGAAACATGCTATGGTTAAGATGGAAAAAGTATATACAGTACAGAAATAAACACGGTTAACAAAATGTATCGGTACAAAGAAACAGAACAAAATACAAAAGGAAATGCAGATTATAAATGAATGGTCAAGAATGGAGAAAACAGAATACTATACAACAACAAATAAATACTAGGGCCTATGTTAGAGAAAGGAAAGGGAGAGAAAATACTAGATAATAGAGAAGGAAACAGAATGAATTAGAGTTAAGGAAACTGACAGATAGTGTGGAGCTTCAGTATAAGGCTAATATTTACACTATACACAATATAAAGTTCATTCTGTACACAGTATGATTCACAGAGATTTACAATACACTGAAAACCTAGTGACAAATAGATATTTCTGTCATCACCTTCCCAATAAGCCTCAAGGGGATACCCTCATGTGGTTAGATTATAGGGTCACTTCTTCACCCACAGCAGATTATCCCCTTTAATGTGATATATACTAAACCATTCAGAAGAAAGGTGCAACTAGATACAATCTATTAATGTGTGTATGGACATTATAGGCTTTGTACTTTATTACACTGTTATTGTTTGCTTGGTGACATATAACTGGACAACAGACACAGGCAGAAGATATGACATGACAAATACTAATACATGTATTGTACAGTTGAGCAAGTAGAAAGTGCAAGTACGATATGAGTGTATAAGGCCACATCAGGCTAACAATAAAAATTTCAGTCAGTCACATTCCACTTTACCTTGTACCTGGAGTCTTTATGATTCACTAATAAAAATACCAGGGTCTATTACAAAGATATGAACCATATTGCCATAATAATATACACTCATATTTTTCTTGCACTTTCTACTTGCTCAACTGTACATCTCATATATGGACTCAAAATGTTTCAGCTACTCACTGCCCCTTGATGCCAATGTACAGTACAGTACATAAACTTTCTAAACAAACTAAACTCTTGACAAAATAACAGATAAAATATATTTATAAATAAACCTTATAAGTGATGAAAATTGTTAAAAATCAGACATTTTTAATGTGTTTCCAAAGTAAAAATATATCCCCTCCTACAAATTTAGGTATTTGTTGAAAGAATTACAGTTTTGCAGCAGTGTTGCCAGATCTGGCTGGGTCCCAGTATTTTGACCGTCATTTATCTATCTATCTATCTATAGCTCTGACGCCTCGTTCCCTCCGGGAACTCTCCCCAAAGGGGGTGGCCATGGCAGAAAAGTCTCCAGTCTTCCCTGTTCAAACACTCCCTTCTCACTCGGTCCAGCTCTCCCCTCCCCCTCATGTTTCTCTCCTTTACATACTCTTCCACTCCTTTATTGTACTTTATCACGATTGTTTCCCGGTAGTTTACCCAGGTTAGGTCCCGGTAGTCTGATGCGGTCTAGGTTAGGTCAGGTAAGGTCAGGCTAATTTCAAAATGCCACATTTGAATATCTTGGAAATGGGGAATTTGCAGACGAAATGCCATAGTTAGAAGAAAATAGTCTTTGAATGGTCTAAATTAGTGGGTAATGAAGGTAGAAAAACCATATGCATTATAGGTCATTCATTCAAGATTTACCCAAATTTAATAATTAATAAAACTCTTTACTTTTTAGGATATGTAAGGCTATACCATACTGTACCCTCATGATGGTAATATGGGCCATATTCAAGAACATAATTTTGCGATACATACGATGGTGTGGTACCGGTACAATGGCTCCATAAACAAACAACAGAGCCGTCGTACAGAACCACACCATCGTATACACCACGGATGTTCTTGAATACGGCCCTAAATTATTAAAGGGTTATAATATGACAAACAACAGAGCCGTCGTACAGTACCACACCATCGTATACACCACGGATGTTCCCGGCGCTTCATTCATGGCTGCTGTATTGAAATTAGAATAAGTTTTATATTCCTTCCTTTTTCTTCGTTACAATTAAGTTACAAGTGGTCCATGGTCTTGTTACGCCTTTTTGTTTTCAGTGAGTTTTTTTATGATGTCTGACAGTCTGAGGCAAGTTGTCAACAAACGATTCCTAAGAGAGTCATGGTATTTCCAACGGCACTAAAGGTAGTCCTATCTCTACACCGTCTCTCGTCATTCTAGCTACATTATATTTTATTTTTTTGTACCGTGTTATTAATCTTCCTTGATTTTGCTTCTTCAATCTTGATGCAATTCCAAAATTCGAAATTCGCAAAATACCTAGCAATCAACAGTCGAATAAGAGCCCCTTTCCTCAATGTTACGTTTTCCTTCATCAGCGTCTTAAAAAGAGCATTATTACATCAATCGATTATGATTTTTTTATCTATTGGTTCGAAAATTATTATTATTTTGGCCTATCCCCACCGACAACCTTCCAAACCCTGACACAACCTTACTTCTATACAATACCAGCCCAATTGTGTGTCCACCACAAACATACAATCAAAACAACTCACAATAACGTGTGGAAAAATTCAAACAAAACCTTCCCTGGGTAATGGCTATACATCCCCGGAATCATATACGACTTGATGTAAAGCGCATTCACATACTTTAATTCAAAGGTAGGCCTATATCCTATACGAGACCTACTGTATATGGTCAAACATTTCAGTAGCCATTTTGTCGACCTTATTGGTATAACTAAGTGACTGTATCAACATTTAAAAGGATTGTACACACCCTTTAGAAGTCACTACGCTCCTGTGCAAATACGAATATTCCACAATAAAAATTCGATCCTTCCCCGGCACACGCACTAACACACCCTCACCTCACATAGCCATATACACATTAAAATTAGGGACACTGCTGCCACTGCATTCGCTAAAGGTTTAGATCATGGATGATTTCGAGCTGATAAGGTCGCATTAAGATTCATATGCTAGTTTGAACTCTGATCTCGTAAATAATATATACCCTAAAGTTGGCCAGAGACGAACAACTTAAATTAGTGGACAAAGTAGTACAATAGAAAAAAAAAATAATATGATGCAAAAACACCAACCAATCAACTTCAGCCAGATATAGATGGATACATTGAGGTTAAATAATCCTGCCTTGATCCGATACACAATATGAATCTTTTCCAACCTCGCATCCCACTCTTCCCGAACAACTTCAGTTGGTAGAGATTAAATTTGTATTTCGGATCAGAACAAAAGTTTTGACTCTCAGTGTACTTCTAGTATGGTGATGCTGTGTGAAGAACAAAGGACAAACAGTTATTTTGTCCACCAACTTCACAAACTAAGTTCCTCTCAGAATGGAAGGAGTCACATCAGGGGGATTCACTTACACCCACAAAAAAGCAAGACAACGATTTGAGAAGAAGAAAAATTAAATATATAAATATATAGGAAGGGGTTCATCTACTCCTAAGCTATAGCATCAAGGGGTTGTAGAGTCACGATCAAAAGTCCTGCATCTCGTGAACGAAAGTAAGGCGGGGTTCTCACCAATACGTTTGCAGTCCGTTTGCACGGAGTCCGTTCAGGTTGATGACGTCACGAACACAACGTTCAGACGGACACAGAGGAGTTGAGCGCCGTTTCCCGCCCGTTTCTTCACATTAACAACAAGCGACTATGGTCGAGTTTTTACCGGAGATGGACAAGGATTTACTAAAGGCATAAAATAATAACCAATAAACTAGATACCATATCAGCCTATTAAAAATGCGGATGTTTTCTAGTACTTTTAATTAAAATCTATATATATGCATTTACATTACAAATATTATTTAGAATCATGGATGATATCAAATAATTTTTTAATTCAATCATTTTGTTGTACCTGGTGTTCAACTTTTAATAATTGTGTTTTAATGTAGTGAGCAGCTACAACTGCTGTTTTGGCTGGTAGGCTGTTTGTTTATCCAGCACCAGAGTGCGGTGTTGCCAAGCCTACAGTTCCAATGTACATTCTTATTAATCGTACATAAATTGACGAACTATACACATATATATTATGATTATTATTTTATTTACATAAAATCGTATCATTTTGTGAACAAATAAGTTTAATTCATATTATTTTCATATGTTGAGGAGTCAACAACATTATAAACGGACACCACCGCCAACGTTGCTACCCAAAAAGATGAATTCAGTTCATCCTCAACGTTGGACGTGGTCCGTCTACGTGAGGTTGAGACGCGCACCGCATTCCCACTGTTTGGGCACATACACGGACGTTCGTGACGTCATCAACGTGAACGGACTCCGTGCAAACGGATTGCAAACGTATTGGTGAGAACCCCGCCTAAGGCGGGGTTCTCACCAATACGTTTGCAGTCCGTTTGCACGGAGTCCGTTCAGGTTGATGACGTCACGAACACAATGTCCAGACGGACACAGAGGAGTTGAGCGACGTTTCCCGCCCGTTTTTTCACATCAACAACAAGCGACCATGGCCGAGTTTTTACCGGAGATGGACAAGGATTTACTAAAGGCATAAAATAATAACCAATAAACTAGATACCATATCAGCCTATTAAAAATGCGGATGTTTTCTAGTACTTTTAATTACAACCTATATTTATGCATTTACATTACAAATATTATTTAGAATCATGGATGATATCAAATAATTTTTTAATTCAATCATTTTGTTGTACCTGGTCTTCAACTTTTAATAATTGTGTTTTAATGTAGTGAGCAGCTACTATTGCTGTTTTGGCTGTTAGGTTGTTTGTTTACCCAGCACCAGAGTGCGGTGTTGCCAAGCCTCAAGTTCCAATGTAAATTCTTATTAATCGTACATAAATTGACGAACTATACACAAATATATTATGATTATTATTTTATTTACATAAAATCGTATCATTTTGCGAACAAATAACTTTAATTCATATTATTTTCATATGTTGATGAGTCAACAACTTTATAAACGGACACCACCGCCAACGTTGCTACCCAAAAAGATGAATTTAGTTCATCCTCAACGTTGGACGTGGTCCGTTTCCGTGAGGTCGCAACGCGCACCGCATTCCCACTGTTTGGGCACATATACGTACGTTCGTGACGTCATCAACGTGAACGGACTCCGTGCAAACGGATTGCAAACGTATTGGTGAGAACCCCGCCTGAGTCAGCCATTTGAGTCATTCTTATCTACCAATATTAAAGAGACCAATAATCATATAGTTCACCATCATTTCTCGAGGCCATTTCAGTAAAAGGTGTTACAGGACTATTGATCGTGAGTGTATGTATGTATGTAGCCTATGTGTTCCTGTGTTTCAGTTCTTTCTTTCTCGAGTGTTTCAAACTCATCTTATAAATTGTATCAATATGTAAGGTGTTTCGTCGGAGGAATCCTTGGGAGAACATCAAACGACAACTTGATC
>JAWZYT010003738.1:35000-47809 GCA_034508575.1 Petrolisthes manimaculis | reverse complement strand
CCTACTGCTACAAGCCACTGCCTGGAACCACTCCCTGGACAGAGGAAAGGATACCTTTGTAGTGGCCCTTGACATTGCTGGTGCCTTCGACAGGGTGTGGCACAAAGGTATCATTGCCAAGCTGGGTAGTCTTGGTGTTAGAGGTGCCCTCCAGCATCTTCTCCAGGATTACCTTGATGGTAGAACCCTCAGGACGGTGGTAAACGGTCACACCTCTGGCAAACATCCCATCCATGCCAGTGTTCCACAAGGAAGTATTGTTGGACCTCTGTTGTGGAATGTCTACTTTAATGACATCCTACAACTCATCCCAGAGGCCCAGGCATATGCAGACGACTGTACTCTATCATTCTCCTGTGATAGAAACGATTGGAGGGACACAGTACGTCGCATCAATGAAGCCCTGGAGAAAATTGTGTCTTGGAGTAAGAGATGGCAGATCACCCTCGCCCCTGACAAGACACAGTTAATGCTGATCTCCAGAAGGCAGGACCTGGCAGACCTTCCTCCTCCAGACATCCTTCTTGAAGGTAGAAGGCTCCCACTCCAAAATTCCACCACCATCCTTGGAGTGGAATTTGACTCAGGCCTCACCTTCACTAAACATGTCAAGAATGTGGCCAAAAACGCAGCCTGGAGACTGGGGTGTGTCCGACGGGTATCTCACTTGTTGGATGCCAAGGGAGTGGAGGTGCTGTATAAAGCACAAGTACGTCCCCTCATGGAGTACTCTCCTCTCTCTTGGACCTCATGTCCTCCCTCCTACCTGGCCACACTTGACAGAGTTCAGGCAAGAGCACAACGTCTGGTGCAACACAAAGCAGTACAACAAACTGCCAAACTTCAACCCCTTCAGGAGCGACGGGATGTAGCAGGGCTGTGTGTAATGAAGAAGGCCCTCACCCTCCATACTCCACACCTGACAACCCTACACCTCCCAAACCAGACAGCACCAGTCTACGAAACCAGGACAGCAGCACACAGACGACAGCAGGTACAGGTACCCTTCTCCAGGACGGAGCATCACCTCCGGTCATACCTGCCTCGCTATGGACGGCTCTGGAACTCCCTTGTCAACAACACCAACCTCCAACAAGATGCAACTCTACAAACATTCAAGAAAGAAGCCAACAGATGGGTGATGACATCTAGAATCCACAATCTACAGTAGTCTAATTAGCTATAGATAGTTTTAGAGTCATAACTAAAACTTTAGTTAAGTAGTATATAAGGCTAGAATAATATCTAACTCATACATAGCTATAAAAACCTTAATAATAACAATATAGTTCATAAGTCCTAATACTAAACTGTTAAGATGTAAATATAAATGTTAAGTACAGGTTTAAGCTATGTCATAAGGTGACCTTATTTACTAGCATGAATGATAACAACTTTTTGTACCCTGTTTAAATAAAAAAAAAAAAAAAAAAAAAAAAAAAAAAAGAGAGAGATTGAGAGAGAGAGAGAGAATGTAGATAATCACCTTTAGTCTTCCCTCTGAATTTCGCTCAGATGATACAGAAGATAAGAAAGATGAAGGAGGGGGAGGCCGAGGAGAAGGAAAGATAAACAGGAATGAGGGAGGAAAAGGAGGAGGAATTGAGGGAGGAAGGGAGGGAGGAAGGGAGGGAGGAAGGGAGGGAGGAAGGGAGGGAGGAAGGGAGGGAGGGGAGGGAGGGAGGGAGAGAGGGAAGGAGGGAAGGAGGGAGGGAAGGAGGGAGGGAAGGAGGGAGAGAAGGAGGGAGAGAAGGAGAGAGGGAAGGAGGAAGGGAGAGAAGGAGAGAGGGAAGGAGGAAAAAGAGGAATAATTAAGGAAGGAAAGGATGGAGGGAAGGAGGAAAAAGGGGAGTAATTAAGGAAGGAAAGGATGGAGGGAAGGAGGGAGGAAAGATTTGATTGGGGGACGAAGGAAGAGAAGGTGGAGGTGAAAGTGGAGGAGGAGAGGGAATACTAGATGAAAAAGGGAGGGAGAAAATATTTGGTTAAGCAGAAGAGAAGAAAATAAAATAAAATAGAAGAAAATAGAATAAAATAAAATAAAATAAAATAAAATAAAATAAAATAGAAGAAAATAGAAGAAAATACAAGAAAATAGAAAAGAAATAGAAAAGAAAAGAAAATAGAAAAGAAAAGAAAATAGAAAAGAAAAGAAAAAGAAAAAGAAAAAGAAAAGAAATAGAAAAAGAAAAAGAAAAAGATAAAGATAAAGAAAAAGAAAACGAAAACGAAAGAGAAAGAAGAAGAAGAAGAAGAAGAAGAAGAAGAAGAAGAAGAAGAAGAAGAAGAAGAAGAAGAAGAAGAAGAAGAAGAAGAAGAAGAAGAAGAAGAAGAAGAAGAAGAAGAAGAAGAAGAAGAAGAAGAAGAAAAAGAAGAAGAAGAAGAAGAAGAAGAAAAAAAAGAAAATAATAATAAGAAGAAAAATAAGAAAAAGAAAAAAGAAAAAGAAAAAGGAAAAGAAAAAGAAAAAGAAAAAAGAAAAAGAAAATATAAGAAAAAGAAAAGAAGAGAAAAGAAAAAGAAAAAGAAAAAATAAAAAGAAAAAAGAAAAGAAAAGAGAAAAGAAAAGAGAAAAGAAAAGAGAAAAGAGAAAAGAAAAAAGCGAAAAGAAAAAAAGAAAAAAGAGAAAAGAAAAAAGAAAAAAGAAAAAAAGAAGAGAAGAGAAGAGAAGAGAAGAGAAGAGAAGAGAAGAGTGGTTGGTTGGTTGGTAGCTTGTGGTAGGAAAAGGAGAAGGAAAAAAAAAAAAAAAAAAAAAATTATATATATATATATATACTATAATATATACTACTATATATACTACTACTATATACTAATATACTATACTATATATATACTATATACTACTATATATATATATATATACTATATATATATATATGGATGGTTATTTTATTACCACGAGTGTACACGGGGTCCTTAAGGTGGTAATTCCTTTTTGGTACATTGGCAGTGCCATGATTCCTCCAAAGTCATGCTCTAGAAAACAGGACCAGAAGAGCAAAAATAATGATGGTGTTCTGTTGCTAAGAATAGTTTGGAGGATTAGGTTGCTTCAGATTTACCAACAACAACAACACATTCATTCCTCCCTTAATTAAAGAATATAAAGTGGGAAGCTGTAGGTTGTTTGTTATTTTAGTGTGAAGCTCGTGCCCTTGTAGAGTTGGTTTGTTTCTTTTCTATACATCGTGACGCAGCCAAAAAAACAACACACAAAAACAATAACAGAACGAAAACAATAACAAAACAAAAAAATGACATCCAATCAACAAACACTGATTCCCACTCAACCAACAACACACACACACACACACACACACACACACACACACACACACACACACACACACACACACACACAACCCAGCATCTGTCTCCTTTATACGCAAAACACACACACATTCACATCCCTGTATCTGTTTTTTTCCATTACACACACACACATCAATATCTGTCTCCTCTTGCACACACACACACACACATCAATATATGTCTCCTCCTCCTTCACACACACACACACACAAACACACACACAGGTAAGGAGAGCACCAAGAGGGGAATCGAATGTGGATATTGAGTAGTGTGTTGTGGCCAGCTAATGGGTTGAGAGAAGGAGCATGGAGGGGGCCGAGTTGTTGTCCTAATGGGTGGTGCTATTAGTGTGTGGAGTGTGGGGACAACTTCACGATGCTTCATGTGAGAGGATAAGTGCAGGCTGTGGTTGGTTGGTGGGTTGGTTGGTTGGTTGGTTGTCTCGCTGTGTGTGTGTGTGTGTGTGTGTGTGTGTGTGTGTGTGTGTGTGTGTGTGTGTGTGTGTGTGTGTGTGTGTGTGTTGATATAGGAAGGGGTTGCTCAGGGTACTTACATGTGTGTGTGTGTGTCAGCATATAAGCAGGCCAATGAAGTCCTTAAGTTCGAGATGAAGAGAGATCAATCTGAAAAAAAATAATAATAAGTTGATTGTACATGCTCAGACATAAACTAATAAACATAATACTCAAATAAAGAAAATATAAAAAAAATACATATATACATAAACATAGATAAATAGATAGATAGATAGATAGATAGATAAATAGATAGATAGATAGATAGATAGATAGATAGATAGATAGATAGATAGATAGATAAATAGATAGATAGTCAAACAAATAGACAGAAACATCTTAGACAGACAGACAGACAGACAGACACAGATTTATGAATGTAGCAATTACCCCAAGATCTATTACATCTATCACATTCAGGTGTATGATAGTAGCATATAAACAAACACACAGATACATATCTTAGTGAGCAGAGCATCCACACCATCTATCAAATTCAGTGACACAAGCCTAGTGGTGGGGGTAGTGGTAGTGGTGGTGGTAGTGGTCGAAGAGGTGGTGGTAGTGGGTGGTAGTGGTGGTGGTAGTGGGTGGAGGTAGTAGTGGTCGAAGGGGTGGTAGGGGTGGTAGTTGTAGTGGGGGTCGTGGTGGTAGAGTGAGTGGGGTTGGTGGTGGTCAGTGTGGTAGTTGTAGTGGGGATCGTGGTGGTTGAGAGAGAGTGGGGTTGGGTGGTAGTGGGATTAGTGGTTGTGGTGGTCGGAGTGTTAGTGGTGGTGGTAGTGGTGGTAATGGTGGTTGGTTGGGGGTAGTGTTGGTGGTTGTAGTGGTGGTTGGAGTGGTTGTAGTGATTGTAGTGATGGTAGTGGTGGTAGTGGTTGTCAGAGTGGTCGAAGTGATGGTAAAGATGGTTGGGGTAGGGATAGTAGTAGTGGTAGTAATGATAGTGGTAGTGATAGTGATAGTATGGGTCAGGCGGCGGGGTGTTACTGTGTTTGCTGGGGTGTGACATGACCACCTCCATCATCACTGGGGGGAGGGGGGGGGGTTGTAGCTTGAAGGAACCATAAGGAATACACTACTGACTGACTGACTTATTTATTCCTCCAAACCATGCCACGAAACAGGTCCCCTATGAACAACACCCAAGTCATTAGTTTGCTACAATACTTTGGAGGAATCAGTAACACTTCAATTCACCAACAATATATCTATCCACCCATATTTTAATTAATCAAAACCATAAAACAAAACAAAAATCAGATCACCCATGAATAACACAAAAAAGAAGTCTTAAAAATCTAGGCATATATATATAGTCTGGAGGAATCATCAGCCATCCATCCTGTTTACCACCAAGAGAGAGAGAGAGAGAGAGAGAGAGAGAGAGAGAGAGAGAGAGAGAGAGAGAGAGAGAGAGAGAGAGAGAGAGAGAGAGAGAGAGAGAGAGAGAGAGAGAGAGAGAGAGAGAGAGACTCCTTCAACCAGCCAACCAGCCAGTCAGCAGCATCAAGAGGTCTGGTAGTGGTGGTAGTAGTGGTGGTGGTAGTGGTAGTACTGGTGGGGTGCCGTAAGGAGTCAAGGACATTCTCGCAGTTTGGGTGCGGTCGGGGGGTTTTAAGTTGTTGTGGTGTGTGTGTGTGTGTGTGTGTGTGTGGCTTAGCGGTGCAACAACACTCTACTACTGGCGAAGGGTGTGTGTGTGTGTGTGTGTGTGTGTGTGTGTGTGTGTGTGTGTGTGTGTGTGTGTGTGTGTGTGTTGCAAACTCATTCTTTTTTGCTTGTGTTTGTTGTGTTTATTCTTAATTTAGTATAATTATGTTGTAATTAGAGTAAAAACCATTTTATAATTATGTATAGACGCATTCTATGTAACAAATAAAACTACCTATACCTGACCACACGCAAAAAAAAAAAAAAAAAAAAAAAAAAAAAAAAATACAAATATCTCCTGTCCTTCCCATACCCCACAAACAGACTACTGTACCATTCCACCTTCCTACGTACCATCCTTACCCACTCGTTCCTTCTCCTAACCACACCCATCCCTCTATCCTACACACTCACTATACTGTACAGACGGCACCATAAGTTCGCATCATTTGCAACAACGTAAATACGAGTGTAGTGATGATAGACATATATTAAATTTCTTATAATAATTAGAATATAAACTGGTTCAAAAAATAATGTAATCTTTTCTGGTCATATTAACATTATTTAGTATCGTATACACGTGGACTGGACACGATATTTCTGCTGGCGACTATACATACATATACGCCTCTCCATCCCACCTCTTCTCCTCACCACACCCAACCAGTCCTTCCTATATCCTACCTACCACACACACACACACACACACACACAGACAATATATCGCCATCAAGTTGACCTTTCTCTACACCCTTCCCCTGAACCCTCCCTCCCTACCTACCTACCTACCTCTTTTCCTCTCTACCTACCAACCTACCTACATCTCTACCTACCTACCTCTCTACTGTACCTCCCTCCCTACCTACCTACCTACCTACCTACTTACCTACCTACCTCCCTCTCTACCTACTGTACCTACCTACCTACCTACCTCTCTACCTCTCTACCTACCTACGTATTTAGTGAGTCTTTCATTTCATACGTGTAGCCTTGTGTGTGTGTGTGTGTGTGTGTGTGTGTGTGTGTGTGTGTGTGTGTGTGTGTGTGTGTGAGGAGTGAGAGAAAGAGAGGACACAGGTTTAAGATTCTACTGTGCACATATTTTCCCGACTGGTGTGTGTGCGTGTGTGTGTTCTGACCACCACCACCACCACCAGGCCAGGATCGTGAAAGGTGAGTTGGAGGTAGAGGGGGGGGGGGGTTGGAGGTGGGGGGGGGCGTTGTGTGGAGGGGAGGGGGAGGGGGCTGGCTGGGCTACCTCTTGTTCCTACCTTACATACATTATATCCTTATTAAAATGCAAGCGTCATGTTCTGCCTCTTGAAGGGGGGAGGGGGGCAGGGGGGAGGAAGGGGGGGGGGAGGGCGAAGAAGGGAGGGGGGGCGAGGAGGAAGGGGGGAGAAAGGTGAGGAGCCTTTGTTTGTATGGAATTAACATGTATACTCCCTCCAATACCAACATGAATACCCCCTGAAATAGTTACAATGTATAGCCCTCCAATAAACACATGTATACTCCCTCCAATACCAACATGAATACCCCCTGAAATAGTTACAATGTATACTCCTCCAATAAACACATGTATACTCCCTCCAATACCAACATGAATACCCCCTGAAATAGTTACAATGTATACTCCTCCAATAAACACATGTATACTCCCTCCAATACCAACATGAATACCCCCTGAAATAGTTACAATGTATACTCCTCCAATAAACACATGTATACTCCCTCCAATACCAACATGAATACCCCCTGAAATAGTTACATGTATACCTCCTGAAATAATTAACATGTATACTCCTCCAAAATCAAAATGGATATCTTGCTATATCAATATACGCATATATAACCTTTCACTATTAATATGTATACTTTGTAAATATTAAAATGTATACACTCTTAACATGTATTATCTATCATCATACACAATTTATTCAACATACATATATTCCTCTCTTTACACGGTCCAAAGGTAAGCACTGTACATTATTCACATTATTTACATGCATAGTTTTTTTGCATTAATGAGGCCTTATGTATATGAAGCAGACTGATACTGATGAAGAAAAATGAGGCCTGTCAGTGTGTGTGTGTGTGTGTGTGTGTGTGTGTGTGTGTGTGTGTGTGTGTGTGTGTGTGTGTGTGTGTGTGTGTGTGTGTGTGTGTGTGTGTGTGTGTGTGTGTGTGTGTGTGTGTTTCATACCTCAGTTGATATTGCAGGCAGCAGTATTGGTTAGAATTATTCATGTTTTTTTTTTTTTTAGAAATGTTTTGGAGAAGTGAGAATGATAGAGACGGTTTTAAGAAATGATTTAGAGAAGGAAAATAAATGATACTGACGGTTTAAAGAAATGTTTTAGTGAAATGAAAATGTTAGTGACATATTTAAGAATGGTATAGAGAAGTATAATTTTTTTTTTTTTTTTTAAATTAATATTTTTTTTTAATATAAATATTTTTTTTATATATATATTTTTTTATTAATTATTATCGTCGTCGTCGTCGTCGTCGTCGTCGTCGTCGTCGTCGTCGTCGTCGTCGCCGCCGCCGCCTCGCCGCCGCAGTCAAACACAAACACACAGTCAAAGTTGGCATTTGTGTTTGTGTTTGTGTTCAAGTGTCATTGTGCCACGTGTCAAAATATTCACCAGCAATTCTCCTGTACCCCGGAATTATGTGTCCAACTGTTGTCCCACCTCATCCACCTCTGCCCTACCCTACACTGTCCTACCCTGCCTACCCACCCCACCCAACTCACCTCTGTCGTACCCTACGCTGTCATGTCATGTCCACTCCTGCCCTGCTTACCCATGTCCTACCCTGCCTACCCACCTCTGCCCTGCCTTGTCCTACCTTACGTACCCTACCCATCCTTGTCCTACTGTTCCCCCACCCACCCACCCACCTCACCCTCCCCTGCCCCACTCAACAAACCCCTGTCCTGCCCTACCCCACCCTACACACCCTTCCCCACCCAACCCTACCCAACCCTACCCAGCTGATTAAGGTCCCGAGGATTTACGAGTGAGAGGCCAAACATATATTGCTTGTACGTTTGCCCAGCGAGGAGTTACGAGCATCGGATTAAAACATGTGCTATTGTATGGGTTGGTTCCGCTCAGTCAAGGGTGATTACCGACGGAGTATTTATACCTGACGCTGAAAAATTACTCGGGGTTCCTTGGTTGGTTCTTTGGTTGGTGTTCCTTCGTCTCTTGGTTTTATATCAAGGTTTGTTAAGAGGTTGTGTGTGTGTGTGTGTGTGTGTGTGTGTGTGTGTGTGGTATCTATGAGGGGGATGTGTTGTTGTTGTTGTTGTAGTTGTTGTTATCTATACCGTCACATCCTATACTTATACCGACCCAACCAACACCCGACCCCCTTTCTCAATCAGTGGAAAATATATGTTCAAGTTTCTGAGTGAGTGAGTGAGTGAGTGAGTGAGTGAGTGAGTGAGTGAATTAATGAGGAATGAGAGTTAGTGAGCAAGTGACAAGATGTGCGAGAGTGGTGTTTGTGAATGTTATGGTGGGCGAATTGCATGAAGAGATAGAGACTCCTCCAAAACTATATAATTATCAAAGCAGACAAACTCCCTCCCTCCTTAGCTCACTCGCTCCTTTCCTCCCTTCCTCGCTCCCTCTTCGTTCTCTCCCTTCCTTCCTTGCTCCCTTCCTCGTTCCCTCTTCGCTCCCTCGCTCCCTCTTTGCTCCCTCCGTCTCGCACCGATGACCACAGACAAAAATCTAAGCCCTATCGTCCTCAATAGCCAATTAAGCTGTCTACCTGCTATACTTAAAGGAGTAATAATATACAGTACACGTCTGGTCATTCTGGAGCAACTGATTCCTCCATACTAGTCCAGGCAACAGTCCAACGTTATTACTTTTCATCGGGTCCTGTTTCCTGGCATACTGTGGAGGAATCAGAGTGCTCCAATGTACACAACTTTATATACTATCCACTTCATTCTCTCCCACGTCTCATTAGCAGTATATTTTTGTGTCGATAAATTAAGTCTTGTCAGAGTAAAAAAAAAAATGAAGGAAGAAAACAAAATTGAGTAAGATACTAGAATAGTGTTGAAAGTTTTCATCCCCTTAAAAAAAAAAAAAAAAAAAAAAAAAAAAAAAAACTAATATGGAAATAAAAATTATATAATCGAGAAAGAACAAAGAACACCAGCCATGACGAATAACAATAATTAACAACAATAATGAACAAATATAACATGGAGCCGTGGTGAACAAGAACATCCCAAGTAAAGAACAGTGAAGAAGAACAAGATTATGATGATGATGAAGATGATGAAAAAGCAGAAGTAAATTAAGGAGATATGTAGTACACTTTTCATATACTGGAGTGCCTTGATTCCTCCAAAGTATATGCCAGGAAACAGGATCTGATGAAAAAAAAATGATAATGGTGGTCTGTGTTGCTTGGAATAGTTTGGAGGAATAGTCAGAAGGAATCAGAAACCTATATATATATACAGGGAGGGAGAGTGTGTTTCGTGGCATAGTCAGAAGGAGTCAGCTGAACCCTCCAATTCTCATACACGATCACATGCCTGGTAATATCTGGAGCAACTGAATCCTCCAAACTATTACAAGCAACAGAACACCATTACTTTTGCTATTCTGGTCTTTTTTCCTAGTATACTTTGGAGGAATCAAGGCACTCCAAAGTACCAAAAAAGAATTAGGCTACCATTTTAAGGGTGTGTGGGAGTAGGGGACAGGCTTGAGGGGGGCTGGGAGGGTGCGGGAATAGGGGGACAGGCTTGGTGTTGGTAGAAAGCCTGTCCCTCTATTTCCGCACCCCTTCAACCCCCCCCCCAGCCTGTCCCCCTACTCCTGCACACCCCAAAACCCCCCCAAGCCTGTCCCCCTATTCCCGCACTACCCCTAACCACCCCAAACCTGTCCCCCTATTCCCGCACCCCCTTAAACCCCCCCAAAGTGTACCTGTAACCCCCTGCACCATAACAACATTGAGCACCTGTACACCGTGAATGGATAATAGAGAGGGACATTCCACTCTCTACTCTATTCCCTGTCAAAGTTCAGGTGTGGGTGTGGACTGTGTAATGAAGAGGTTTGGGAGCAGGGAGGGTTGTGTGTGTGTGTGTGTGTGTGTGTGTGTGTGTGTGTGTGTGTGTGTGTGTGTGTGTGTGTGTGTGTGTGTGTGTGTGTGTGTGTGTGTGTGTGTGTGTGTGTGTGTGTGTGTGTGTGTGTGTGTGTGTGTGTGTTGCAATGAAGAGGATAAGGACAATACGCACACATACATACACACCCACATACATATATATATACACACAATACACGAATCAAGAGGGTTGTTTGGTATTACACACATACACACACTCACACACACACACACACACCTGGCAGCACTACCCACGACAATACACACACACACACACAACAGGAGTCCCTCTCGTGTCTGACCTAACCAATTTAACAGAAAACAAACTTTTTCACCTGACTGTTACATTAGCCAGGTGGGCGGCTTCAATAAAGGATTGTCCTATACATACATACATACATACATACATACATACATACATACATACAGTCGGCTCAGGAATTCGTATACACACATACATTCACACATACACCCTAGTCCCCCCCCCACCCTCGTCCAAGCCTGTCCCCCTATACCTTCACACACACACCCCCCTAGTCCCCCCCCCCTCTGTCCCCCAAGCTTACTTCCTTAATTAACGTAGGAATTCCACAATAATTATCCTCCTCACTTACGACCCCTTTTGCTTATCAGGGCAGAATTTTGAGGAACTAAAGGGAATACATGTGGGTTGATGGACGAAGGGTTATGTTGGTTGATGGACGAAGGGTTGTGTTGGTTGATGGACGAAGGCTTCCTAAACACGAGCAGTCCATCAGGGAACCACAACTTTGAAATACTGGATGGGTAGGTAGGTAGGTAGGATTGTTTTTATTTTGTTATCATTGGCATTGTGTTGAATATTGTCTTTGATTCACTGACAATGAGGTTTATATAGTCTTCATCACTGGCATTGTGTTGAATATTGTCTTTTGTTATCATTGGCATTGAGTTGAATATTGTCTTTTGTTATCATTGGTATTGAGTTGAATATTGTCTTTTGTTATCATTGGTATTGAGTTGAATATTGTCTTTGTTATCATTGGTATTGAGTTGAATATTGTCTTTGTTATCGTTATCATTGACTTTATTCGGTAGGGTACAGGGAAAAAATGTTATGAGTAGTTGACCTTTGGCATGACAGCTCCTCCTCCTAACAGGTAACCTCGTAAAAAGTCACTATGGGTCTCCTGTTGCCTGTACTTCCTTTGTATTCATTTGTATTCCTCCCCAACTCTCCCCCTCTCCTCTCTATTACACCTTTTCCCTTCTCTCCCTGTCATGCTCCCAGTTGTCCACTTCGCTACGTAATACACTCCTCCTTTCTCCCCAACATACCCATCTCTTCACATAACACACCCTCCTATCTCCCCCACACCTCCCTCTCCATATATCACCCCCTCCTTTCTCCCCCACTCGCCCAATCAACTTCCCCCCACATACCACCCTCCCCTACACCTCCCTCTCCACATCTCACCCCTCTTCCATCCCACATCTTCCAATCCTTTACACAATAACACCCCTCTCTCCCTTCCCATCTCTCTCTCTCCCTTCCCATACCCCCCCCCTCTCTCTCTCTCTCTCTCTCTCTCTCTCTCTCTCACGCTGGCCACACAATGTCCCCCTCAATCTCCCTCACATTATTCTCCCTCCATCAATTCCCCTCCCTCCCTCCCAGAGTAAAGATATTGACTCGGTACACTGAGGGAGTGGGTCGGCAGATGGTGTGACCGCTCTACGCAGGTTCATTAGTAAGGGAAGGGGCGGGGTGGGGGAAGAAGAACCTGGGAATTACGGACAAATGGATGCCTGGGATACTTGTTGAGGGGGGAGAGAGAAGAACCTGGGAATTACGGACAAATGGATGCCTGGGTTACTTGTAAGGGAGAGGGGGGGGATGAACCTGGGAATTACGGGCAAATGGATGGATACCTGGGAATTACGGACACATAGATATTGGTATTGGTATTGGTATTGGACACTGGATATTGGTATTGGACATTATATATTCCTGGTGACTGAGTAGTGGTGAAAAAAAAAAAAAAATAACAATAAAAAAAAAAAAAAAAAAAAAAATTAACAATATATAATAAATAACAATAAATAACAAAAATAACGATAAATAACAATAAATAACAAAAATAACAAAAATAACAATAAATAACAATAAACCATCACTATTGGATGTGTTTG
>JAWZYT010003738.1:10000-32500 GCA_034508575.1 Petrolisthes manimaculis | reverse complement strand
CAAGAAACCCTAAACCAGTGAAAGAATACAAACATTTTGAAGTTCCTCGCATCTGGTATAACCTCCCATCAGTGTTCCTTTCTAATGTAACCTCCCTTAACAACAAACTCGATGAAGTCATCACAACAGTGCAGTCAGTTTCTCCAGACATTGTTGCTATTACTGAAGCGTGGCAAGTTACTCCAGAGTTATGTGTAATAAATAAATACAACACTTTCCACCATCTTAGGCAGAACAGGAGAGGAGGAGGCCTCGTCCTGTTCGCCAAAGATAAGCTTATCCCCTGTCACCTTAGTGTTGAGGTCCCTGAGGAGTTAGAGGCTATGTGGTAAAGTATCACCTCCCCGTCACCCTCGTCACACCGCCACCATCATCATATGCCTGGTATACCACCCACCCCGCTCCCCTACTGGTCCACTGCTGGTTGACCACATCATCGCCACAGCAGACCATCTGAGGACCAGCCTACCATCCAGCAAGTTAATTGTTTGTGGGGATTTTAATGAACTAGATGTTAGTGAAATTCTTAACCATCTCTGTCTACGCCAGGTTGTTGACTTTCCCACTCATGGTCACAACACCCTAGACCTTATAATGACCGACATATCAGACCACTACCTGCCACCTCAGCCGCTCCCCCCCTTGGGACGCAGTACACATCTGTCTGTCCTGTGGTCCCCCACCCCCACCTCTTCACACCACACTGCTAGCGCAGTTAAGACATACAGACCCATCACTGACTCAGCAGTGAGACTGTTTGGTCAATGGATAGTAAGATACCCTTGGGTAGAAGTTCTCACCCCAGTAGATGTAGATACAAAGTGGGGAAATTACCAACAAACAGTGTCAGATGCATACCACCACTTCTTCCCACTCAAAACCATCAGTAAACATCCTGCAGACCTACCGTGGATCACCCCAAGGATTAAACGTCTTATCCATCAAAGAGAAAAGGCCTTCTACACCGACGATCACCGCTTCAGAGTACTACGTAATCAGGTCATCAGAGAAATTAAAAAGGCTAAGAAAAACTACTATCCTGAGAAAGTTCACCATCTCCTTCAGACGGATAGCAGCAAGTGGTACAGGACCATTAAGGATATCTGTGGTTTGGGGAAGGTGTCAAAACCCTTCCCTTTCCTCACTGGATTATCAGAGGATGAAGCAGCAGAACAGGTCAACAACCACTTCTCCACCATATCTCAATCGCTTCCTGAACTCAACTACTCCCTCCTACCCTCCTTTCTTCCCTCTCCCTCTCCCCCTCCTACGGTCGAGAGTTTTCAGGTTGCCAAAAAGTTGCTTAAATTTAAATCTAAAAGAGCCATCACACCCTTAGACTTACCCCTCAAAATTTATAAAGAATTTGCTCCTGAACTAGCTGTCCCCCTTACCTCAATAATTAATGCATCCCTTCAACAAAGTAAATGCCCTATAGATTGGAAAACCTCCTTTGTTTCAGCAATCCCTAAAGTGCCTAATCCCCCCTCCCTTAACGATCTCAGACCCATTGCTATCACACCCATCCCAAGCCTTATTTGTGAAGACTTCATCTTTGACTGGGCTTATTCTTCCATTTTTAATCAAGTAGACAACCAACAATTTGGCAACATGAAATCCTCCTCCACCACCCACTGTCTAGTTAGCCTCCTTGACTTCGTCCACCGCAACCTAGACCTCCGCAAAACCTCTCTTGCCCTCACCTTCATTGACTTCAGGAAAGCGTTTGACCTTGTGGATCACACTACTGTGATAAGGAAGGCGTTGTACCTTGGTTTACCTGGTTACCTTGTATCGTGGCTTGCTGATTTCCTTCATGGACGCCAACAAGCCACCAGATACATGGGACAAACTTCCACATTCCAACACCTCAGTTGTGGAGTCCCACAGGGAACAAAGCTCGGGCCCCTCGTATTTTTAATCCTTATTAATGATGTCCTGACTGATACCCCCTACCGCTGGAAGT
This sequence comes from Petrolisthes manimaculis, assembly GCA_034508575.1. Classification (NCBI taxonomy): domain Eukaryota; kingdom Metazoa; phylum Arthropoda; class Malacostraca; order Decapoda; family Porcellanidae; genus Petrolisthes; species Petrolisthes manimaculis. The sequence goes on along the minus strand of JAWZYT010003738.1, from coordinate 30,534 downwards.
ATGTAGATGACTGTACTGTAGGGACCACCATTAACAACTCCACCCCAGACTACAGTATCTACCAACAGACACTGGACAATGTGCAAACTTGGGCCAACAACAACTACCTTACCATTAATACCAACAAGACGGTAGTAATGCACATCAACACTTCCACCACACCAGTACCACCACCTGCACTCACTATTGGCCCCAACTCTCTTGAGGTGGTTCAGTCTACCAAGTTGTTAGGTATCACCATCGACGCCAAGCTGGACTGGAAACTACACGTCACCAACATCATCAAGGCATCTACTTACAAACTCTACATGCTCAAAACAATGAAGGCACTGGGGGCCTGGCAACAACAACTTAGGGATGTTTATACCACCTTCATTCTTCCTAAGTTATGTTATTGTTCACCTGCTTGGGCCTCCTCACTCAACACCACCCAAAAAAGACAAATTGAAAAAGTCCAGAAACGAGCATGTAGAGTTATTATGGGAGACAACTACATCTCATATGTTCATGCCCTTACTACCCTCAACCTCGCCTCAGTTTCCCAACGTCACCTCCAAGACCTACACAAATTTGGTGATAATCTCATCAAACATCCGCGGCACAGATCCCTTCTTCCACCATCCCTGCCTCCACCACGCCGAGCTTCACGTCACCACAACAAAATTAAACCCATCAGATGCCGTACTGATCGCTACAAGAACAGCGCAATCCCCACTATCATCAAACACCTTAATAGTTAATTCTCTAGTTAAAACTATATCAAACACACACACACACACACACACACATAGTCAACACAATAAATAACTCCTAAGAATAACACACACACACACACACACACACACACACACACACACACACACACACACACACACAGAGGCCTACACAGCACCTCAATATTAATCCCCCCCCATTAATCCTAATCCTGACCTGACACCACTACCCTCCCAGGACATGTACACATGTACAGTCCTATTGTATATTGTGTTTTTTTCTATGTTCAATTTATTATTCATCCTTAATATTTATACATGTATTCATTCATTCATCCTCATTCTATTTTTATTTTTAAATGTATTATGTATATTTTCAGCCTATCAGCTGCCATTTACTAATAAACCGTATATTATTATTATTATTATTTATTATACACACACACACACACACACATAAACGCGCAGACAGACATATACAGACAGGCTAATTCCCGGGTGGGCAAATTTATTCCCGTTTGTCAGAATGGAAGTGACTACAATGCAACTACAATGCAAAGCCCTGCATGACATTATTGTTATCATTGTCTTGGTAATTATCATGCAAGACGTGGCAATGTGTCACACACTACATGACATCGTATATCTCAATTTGCATCACATGATTAATAACATAATTTCGGACAAAGTACTTGGCAGTGTTTATCAAGTACAAGAACACTGTACACGTGCTGCGTATTGCGTGACCTTATGATCTCTTCAGTACTGACTCTGCCATTTTACTTTTACTCCAGTTTGAGTAAATGAGCACTTAAAACTATCAGTAAGTTATGAGTTATCGGCAAGACTTCTTCTAGTGCTTCCAAAGGTCAAAATACAGCAACCATGATAAAAAAAAATCATCGACGCTTCAAACATCCTTTCAATTCAGAGAACGCATACCATGAATCGAGGGCGATAAACCATTTCAGTTACAATAATGAAGGTTAAGTTCACAGGACAAGTTAGGGGTGACAGGCCAGAGGAACAGACGGACTGGAGTAATGGGAATGAGTGTTAAAAGGTGAAGGTAAAGGGGAAGGGAAAACATATGAATGTTGGTAGTGGGAGTGATCAGAAGGAACGAATGGGACGACGAATGAGACAGAAAGGGATTGAGGGAATGCTAGAGCGGAAAATTATGAAATTCATATAGGTAGAGTAATAGGAAAAGAGGATTAATATAAGGTGGTAGAGGAATAAAAGGATGAGGTGGAGGAGGTGGTAGTGGCAAAGTTGATTGGCAGAGCAAGAGGGTGCCAATGACAGGAGTGAGTGCCAGGGTCGGGTGCCAAGGCTAGGTACTGACACGAGGGGTGGCCAACTTGAGACAACACTACACAATACACACACACAAACACACACACACACACCACTCAATACCTGTATCCAATAACTCCAGTTGCACACACACACACACACACACATATATATATATATATATATATATATATATATATATATATATATATATATATATATATATATATATATATATATATATATATATATATATATATATATATATATAATCTAGAATATAATTATACTGGACAAACGTCTCATACACAACACCATCATAGCAATGACAACAACCTCATAACCACGACAGTAAACACAACAAACAAACACCCAGTTAGTCCCCAGCCAACAAGACCTAACGAGCGGCGCACCTAACAAACTCCTAATTAGATTTTATTCACACCCAGAAATATTAAATTCCTTCCTGGGCGTCAACTTGATTAACAACTAAAAAAGTTCCAACCATCCGATATATAATTTTTCCGAGGCTCTGTCGCCCACTCACGCCTCACCTCATTTTATGGGGGAGGGGGGAAGGGAGGGTAAAGGTTCTTATATCTAGCAGACTTTATGAAAAATGATGAGATTTCACTTCAATAAAAATTACTCATAAAGAACTATTTTTACTCATTATTATTATTATTAAAAGTGGTGGTCCTCATCATAGAAGGCACAATCTTGTATCAGAGTATTATGTATAGAGTACATTGTATAACTCTGGTTGGGTTGAGGTTGAGGTTGGGGTTGAGGTTAAGTTTGAGGTTGGGGTTGAGGTTGAGGTTGGGGTTGAGATTAAGTTTGAGGTTGTGGTAGAGGTACAGGTTTATGACTGGGGGTGTGGGAGCTCCAGGAATATGTCAAGGGTCCAAAGGAGTCTGTAGGAAGGCAGCGACACGACTAGGGTACACTGTTTATTAACCCGTATTCATAAACAGCCCGTAGTAATGATGTTGTAAATCAGGAGTGTGATTCCCGGAGGTGGTGCGGACACTCGTAGATCAAAACTCATGGCAGACACGCAACTCATTCCCTTCTTAACCCCATATGTAAATACAAACATATACACAAATAGCAAAATAACTAAATCAATAAAACACACCCACACACGCACCCACACATGAGAACAGACACACTGTTTTATGAGTACTTGCCGTCAGTTCATTGTCACGTTACTGTCTGATTACGTCGAGAGAAAAAATAATTTGCTAAAAATACCAGCATTCCACCATCACCAAATTAGCTGTATCTCTCTCTTTCTCTCTCTCTCTCTCTCTCTCTCTCTATCTGCGGCGTTACTGAAGCTCTCTGTTCCTCTTAAATTCTTAAAAGACAGCACTGGCGGCCACTCCCTCCCCTACCGAGCACTGCATGGGGTCGTCGTAATATTTTTGCTTCCCTCAGATCTGGCAGGCGAATCCGCAACTTTGGGCCAGCGGACATAAAGCAAAAGAAGCGAGAGGGAATGATGGGTGTGGGAAGAGAGTAAAGGACAAGGGGTGAAGAGAAGATAAAAGGAAAGGGAATGAGTGAAACAGGACAGACAAACAGGGAGATGGGATAGAGCCAAGCAAAATTAAGAGGGAGAAAGATAATTATCGAGGAATGAGAAATGGTGAGAAGATAGAGAGGAAGTGAGTGATGGGATATGGAGAGAAGGAAGTAAGAAAGCATTTGAGGGTGTTGAGTAGAGTTGGAGTACGAGGGAAGACACGAGGGATATGCAGGAAAGGGAAGTGGTTTATGGGAAGGGAAGAACGTAAAATATGGAGGGAGTGGGACGAGAAACGGAAAGAGATGTGAGATAAAAAGAAGGAGGAATTGGAGGATACAAGGATGGTATTGATGTCATGGAGACGAATCTTTACTCTAAAATCTGTTGGTTGTCCAAAAAGCAAATGGCAAGATGTAGAATATCTTATGTTTATAGGAATACAAAGGCCAATTCATATTCAATGCCCGTGTGTCTGGAGAAAAGCTGTGGAGGCGACCGGACGTTTGAGTACAATAGAACTAACTGTGTATACAACAAATGTCTCGTGGTCTGGCGTGTTATGACTGGGTGAGCCCTTGATGTTAGGAGGGTATGGGAAGGGGAATGACGAGTTGCTCTCCTCTCCTCCTTTTCCTATCTCCTTCTACTTCTTCTCTTCTTCCGTTTGGTCCTCTTGCTCATAAAACATAATTATACAGAGGTTCTTTACAGTACCACGTGTGTAAGTGTGTGTGTGTGTGTATAATGAGAATGTAGTTTGTATTGACAATAGTATTCAGTGTGTGTGTGTGTGTGTGTGTGTGTAAGTGTGTGGTGTGTGTGTGTGTAATGATAGTGCAGTTTGTATTGAAAATAGTATTCTGTGTGTGTGTGTAAGTGTGTGTGTGTGTATAATGAGAGTGTAGTTTGTATTGACAATAGTATTCAGCGAGTTGTTGTGTGTAGTGGTGGGAGTACGTGGTGTGACTGAGAAACACCTCGCCAGCCTACAGTTTGGACGGGTCAGTTGTAAAAGGTTAAATTAAAAGGGCCGAGTTTGTCCTCTGCTGTTTTCCTGTTCCCTGTTTTCTTTTCCTGGTTTGGTCCCCACGTTCAGGTCTATTCCAATCCTTTTTTTATCTGTCGGTGTGTCTGTTCAAGCCCAAATTTTCGTTACATATATTTCACTAGATCCTGCACACGGATTCGTACACACACACACACATACACACACACACACACACACAGATAGATAAAAAGGAAGGATGGAAGGAAAGAATGTAGAGGACTGGTGAAGGAGAAGGAAGTACTGAAGAGAGAAGAAGAAGGAAAAGGAGGAGGGAGGGAAGGTAACGATGCAGAAGAGAATGATGGACTGCAAGGAGGAGGAGGAGGAGGGAAGGAGGAGGAGGAGGAGGGAAGAAGGAGGAGGAGAGGAGGAGGGAAGGAGGGGGGAAGGAGGGGGGAAGGAGGAGGAGGAGGAGGAAGGGGGAGGAGGAGGGAAGGAGGGGGGAAGGAGGAGGGGGAAGGAGGGAAGAAGGAGGAGGAGAGGAGGGCTTTAGGAAGGTAGGGAAATTGGGACACACTGTGATGGACGAGGAGGACCAGACAGATGAAGGAGCAGATTGATGGAAGACTGGTTACACGAACGAGTGGATAGAATGATGAATGGCTGGATCGGCAGAATGGTCCAACTAATGGAAGGGAGACTGGATAAACAAATGGGTGGGATGAAATGGATGCAGGGGGGGAAAAGAGAGATTGTGAAGGCTTAAAATAGATGAATAATCGAATGACTGAACGGGGGAAGGGAGAGTCTATGAATAAGGTTTAGAATAGATGAATAAATGAAGGAATATAAGGATAGGTGAATGAGCGATAAAGAGAGAGCCTTAATGTTCCAAAGGTGAAGAAGCAACAGCAAATATAAGAGTCTAGACAGCAACGCAGGAGCAAAAGTGAACTAATCAAACACAGCAGTGAGTATTGGGGTGGCACGAGTGAGTGGCATCAGACGGTTTATGAAGTGTGACTGTGAAGGGGGAGGTGGCAGGGGGTGAATAAGTGATTACCTGAGGAGCCGCGGCCAGGGACAGGTTGGGACAAAAGCGGTAGGTTGCAGGAGAGAGGGTGGAGGGTAATGCAGGAGGAAAGGAAGAGCTGGAGAAGAAGAGCTTAGGAATGAGTCGGGTGGAGAGTAAGTAACAAGAAAGTTAGAAAAATAAGTACCGGGAGGGAGAGCACAAGGAAAATAATGTAGCATAGATGATACAAGGAAGAAAACCACCTACAGTATAATATAAATGAGGACAGTGGGACGACCCGGGTACTTACAGAAGGAAGGGAAACACTGCTATGAGTGACGAGGGTAAAGGGAAAGGAGTTTGAAGGTTACGGTTTAAGGCAAGAGAGTCTAGGGATGTGATATGGTGATAGGGGGCTTAAGGATCAGAGTGGGGTCGTGGAAGGAAGATTTCAGGAATGGCACGCTGATTACAGCTGTACCCATGGTGTAACAGGACTTTTGCTGGGGAAATATTATGATGTGAGAGAGAGAGAGTTAGTAGTCAGAATAGTCTAAGGGGAATGAGGGCAGTGAGAGAGGGTGAGTTAAGGATGATATTACATCTACCGTGGGAGAGGACACATCGACGATCTAGTGCTGAGGTAAGAGTTTTGAAAGGTACATACAGTGTTGGGAACAGAGCTGTGTAGTATATGGAGTGTCATTACGACATCATACTGACAATGTTGCCTTGTTATTATCACGGAGTAAATTTTCAATCTCTTCGTTCCACATCTTCCCTATACTATAGTGAAGATGTCTGTGATCTGCGGCAAAGATTTTTTTGGCTTGTGAAAATGTGCTGGGCTGGAGAGAAGGTTGGACACATCTTCACTATCACTGGGCATGGTTTGTAATACCTTCAGTCCAGCTGTCCCTTTTTCCTTGTTATTCTTTCAATCAAAATTCTTTAGCGAAAAACTATGAAAGTACAACAAAATGCCTATAGCCTTGGTGAGGACTGATAATCTCCTTTTTCACACTGTCTTAATTCCTAGTTGTATATAACCGTTGCGATACTAATATCAAGAAACTAGTGTATCCTTTAGCAAAATGGTATTTTCTGGTGTAAAGACTGCTGAGGGGTGGTACGTCAAGTCTTTGCCTTCAGGAGAGCCCTTCCCTCTTGAGGCCGGACTTTTGCCAGAATTCCGAGCTGCTGGCGTTACCACTTTGACTGATGCTTTCTAGTACAGTGTTGACCGCTATGAAAATAAAACGTGTATGGCCACACGACGCGTCCACGGGAAAAGACAGGTTGAAGAGAGAGGACACACCATAAATAAACTGGAATTGGGAGAGTACACCTGGATGACTTATATCGAGGTGGCAGAGATGGTCCGCAAGGTTGGCCTTGGTATTAGGCATCATGGAGTGAAGCCCTTAGACCGTGTGGTGATTTTGGCCGAGACGAGGGCAGAGTGGTTGATTGCTGCCCTGGGATGTCTGCAGCAACGCGTCACTGTGGTAACACTCTACTCCACCTTGTCCGATGAAGGAATAATTCATGGTATCAATGAGACTGAGGTATCCTTTATCTTGACATCATACAACATGTTACCCAGGCTCACCACAGGCTTGTTGTTGAGGTGTCCAAAGGTCAAAACTGTTGTTGTAATGGAGGACCAACTGGAGGGGGTCGGGCTTCATAATGACTTGCCCAGAGGTATGACAATGGTACCTTTCCAAGACTTGATAAAGCCAAATTCAAAAGATGCCTCAGTAGATTTTCCAAAGGTTAAAGCAGAAGACGTAGCCATTCTGATGTACACAAGTGGGTCAACTGGAATTCCCAAAGGTGTAGAACTGACTCACACAAACATCCTAAGCTGTATAGTGGACTACTCTGCTGAAATTGATATTGGACCTAAAGATCGTTACCTAGCGTTTCTGCCACTGGCACATGTCATGGAGTTGGGAACTGAAATGTCTCTCCTCGCACTTGGAGCTGCCATCCTTTACTCCTCCCCTTATACACTCACCAAGGGAAGCCCAAATGTGATGGAAGGGTCCAAAGGAGATGCCAGTGTGGCAAAGCCCACAGTTATGAACGCAGTTCCACTTGTACTGGACCGCATCCTCAAAACCATATTATAGAAGGTGGAGGAACAGGGTAAAATCAAAAGCACTATCTTTAACAGTGCTTTGAACCAGAGAAATCTCTTCACTTCGTACTTATGCAATGTGTTCGTGTTTCGAACAGTGCAGGAGGAGATGGGAGGGCAGCTGAAGCGTATGATAGTAGGAGCAGCACCACTCTCAACCAAGACACATGAAGCCATAAGTGCAATCTTTAATGTTACTCTTCAGGTTGGTTATGGACTCACAGAAACATGCGCTAGTGCCACTTGTATGGATCAGGACGAGAAAAAGACGGGTCACACAGGTGGACCCAACCTTAGCGTCCTCTTGAAGCTCGAGGACTGGATGGAGGGCGGGTACCTAGTAAGTGATAAACCCAACCCTCGTGGTGAGATTATCGTTGGAGGTCCAAGCGTTGCAAAGGGATACTACAAGCAGTCCAAGGAAGTTAATTCTGACTTCTTTGAAGAACATGGCCAGAGATGGTTCCGGACGGGTGACATTGGCGAGATAAACTCTGAGGGATGCCTCAAGATCATCGACCGTAAAAAAGGCTTAGTGAAGTTGTAGCACGGTGAGTACATCGCTCTTGGAGATACAGAATGCAAACTTGGGACTCTAAGCATCGTGGAAAATATATGTATTCACGCCAACTCCAGCATGGAAAAAATTGTGGCTATTGTTGTTCCATCAGCTGCTGGCCTGTAGAAGATTGCCACCAGCATGGATATTGACCAGGGTAATCTTACTGACCATGAACTTTGTGAGGATGAACGCATAAAAGAAGCCTACTTACAGCAATTAAAGATTTACGGCGAGTAGTGTGGACTAAACAGGTGGGAAAGGCCTTCTGCCATCTACCTCACTATGGACACCTGGAACCCTGAATCTGGCCTCGTCACCGCTGCCTTCAAGTTAAAACGCAGACAGATTTATTTGCGTTACGATAAGAACATCAAAGACATGTACGCCAGTCTCGGCTATCAATTACCTTCAGCCTCCTTCCAAAACAACAAGTCGTGTACTTTTTCTTAGGTCAGGTGTTCTAATGCGACCACTTCACCGTTTACATCTGCCAACAAATTTGTAAGGAGGGGAAGCTTCTGTGGATTGATTTTGATATCTATTTATTGGTTAGTCTGTCTGTTTGTCTATCTGCAATGAAGAAAAACTTTTGTAACCAGGCCCGCCCAACTTTCACTTATATGTTGACAGATAAATGCAAATAGTAATAGGCTATCAGGTTCTTTGTAATTAAGGGGGAAAACTTTGTGTTGGTAAATCTGGAGCAATTGAATCCTCCAAACTATTCCAAGCAACTGAACACCATTATTTATGCTCTTCTGGTCCTGTTTCTTGGCATACTTTGGAGGAATCAAGGCACTCCAATGTAACAACAGCGAATTACCCCCTTAACGATTCTCTCTCTCTCTTACTCTCTTTCCTTTCTTGCTCACTTACCCACTCACACACTCCCTGTCCACCCACACCGGCATGGGCAGCAGGTAGCTTCGGTGAGGTGGCAGAGAGAGGCATCTGGCCAACGGGCTCAATAATGCAATCTCAACCTTTACCCAGGCTCCCCTCGCCATCTCTCTCGCCCTATCTCTCTCTTCTTTACTCTCACCTATTAGCTATTTGTATTTACGACCAACTAAAAGCACACATAAAACTTGCACACATCAAAGAGTTGTTGAAATGAATGCTAAGGGTATAAGTCCCCTCATAATGTTAGCGTCAGAGTCGAGTCTGCACCTACAATCCCAGCGAGTTACGAACACCTTCTGTTTCATTTACGAAGCATTTAGGGAGCCATTAAGAGAACCTGTTTACGGGCAATCCGGGAGTCAGGTGGTGGCGGTGGTGCCTTTACACCCACACCTACCAGTCAGCCAAGGGGAGAGAAAATTGTAAATGGAGAGAGAAACAGAGAAAGAGAAAAAGGAGGAGATAAATAGATACTAATTGGGTGAAGGGAAGACTGAAATAACAACAGAACAAAAAAAACAGCGTCATTAAATTAAAGCACTAATAAGAAGTCATAAGAAAAAGCACGTAAAATGATTAATAAGAACAAGGTAAACAGATGCGATACAAATAAGGACGTCACATATAAACAAACCAAAAATGAAGGAGACACTGACAGCTTGATGGGCAGAGGGACATACATACAGACACACACAAACTCGTAAACTTGACAGCTCTAAGCACATCAATACCCAGAACCAATCTCCCCTTCTCTCTCTCTCTCTCTCTCTCTCACACACGCACGCACGCACATACACTTTTTCCCCTTTCCTCCACCCTTTTACAGCTCGTGTGATCAATACATTTCAAGTCTCCAATATCTTACATCTCCCAAATCAAACCACCTAAATGTTTACAATAATCATCATCTATGGTAGTTAGTTATCTTTCCCATCAGTTGATATTGACATGAATGTTTTTTTGTTTACCTCGATTCCTCCAAAGCATGCCAAGAAAAAAAAAAAAAAAAAGGACCATTCAAGGGGGTGGTAATTCTTTTTTGGTACATTGGAGTGCCTTAATTCCTCCAAAGTATACCAGGAAAACAGGACCAGCAGAGCAAAAAAATAATGGCGTTCTGTTGCTTAATTAAAATAGTTTGGAGAATTCAGTTGCTCCAGATTTACCAACACCAAGTACTGATCTATTCACCTAACCTGCTGGTGGATGGATGGATGGATGTAGATAGATGGATGGATGGATGGATGGGTGTAGATGGATGGATGGATGGATGGGTGTAGATGGATGGATGAATGGATGGGTGTAGACGGATGGATGGATGGGTGTAGATGGATGGATGGATTGGTGTAGACGGATGGATGGATGGATGGATGGATGGCTGTAGGGTCGAAAACAAAAATCATATCCCAATACTTGGTGAAAATATTATCTGACTGAACTACTTTTTTATAACATATTGATGATGAATGGCCAGACACTCGATACGTGCTTCCCATCCCAGTGTTGCTTTCAAGAGGATCGTTATTATTACTTGTACAGCGGAGTGGTGGGGAAATTTTACCTTACATCCATCCCCTCATTAATAAACTCGGTTATATATTCATTAATTAAGAAGGGGGAAGGAAGGAGGAAAGGAAAGGAAAGGAAAGGAAAGGAGAAGGAAGGAAGGAAGGAAGGAAGGAAGGAAGGAAATGAAAGGAAAGGAAGGAAGGAAAGGAAAGGAAGGAAAGAAAGAAAGAAAGGAAGGAAGGAAAGGAAAGGAAGGATAGAAAGAAAGAAAGGAAGAAAGGAAGGAAGGAAGGAAGGAAGTACTGTGTTGGGGGTAAATCTAGAGCAACTGATTTCTCCAAACTATTCCAAGCAACGGGACACCACCATTATTTTTAGCTCCGGCCTCAGCCGAGAGCTCAAGGTCTTATCGTAATTATTGTTCTTGTTCTTCTTGGGGCGACAACTTCTAAAATGCTTCAACTGACTCACTCACTCACTCACTCACTCACTCACTCACTCACTCATTCTTCTTGGGGCGACCATTTCTTAAAAGGGGTTCAACTCACTCACTCACTCACTCACTCACTCATTTCACTTGCATCATTAAGTATTCATTAGTTAACAAGACATGGAGATTTTTTTTTCAATGGTTATCAACAATATCTTTACAACTCTTCTCAGATCTTCACTATTCACCTACAATATTCAGTATTATACAACACACCTAAGACATACATGTTCACTAATCACCAACTAACTTAATTAATATCTTCATTCATAGATAGAAATAGACAGATAGATAGATAAAAATAGAGATAGATAAATAGAAATAGAGATAGATAGATAGTAATAGACAGATAGATAGAAAGAGAGAAAGATAGATAGAAATAGATAGATAGATAGATAAAAATAGATAGATACAAAATAGAGATAGATAGATAGATAGAAATAGAAATAGATAGAAATAGAGATAGATAGAAATAGAGATAGATAGAAATAGAGATAGATAGAAATAGATAGATAGATAGAAATAGATAGATAGAAATAGAGATAGATAGATAGAAATAGACAGATAGATAGAGGCCAGTGGAAAGCACAAATTTTGAACATATAGTATACCCGACTCTGTTCTCCCCGTCCTTCCTTTCCTACCACACCACACCACACCACCACCACCATCTGTCTGTCCTTCTCCACCCTGCCCTGTCCTTCACCACCCTGCCCTGTCCTTCTCCACCACTGTCTGTCATTCTCCACCACTGTCTGTCCTTCTCCACCACTGTCTGTCCTTCTCCACCACTGTCTGTCCTTCTCCACCACTGTCTGTCCTTCTCCACCACTGTCTATCCTTCTCCACCCTGCCCTGTGCTTCATTACTCCTCGCCTGCCTAATTCTCCTCGTCCTCGTCCTCTCAGATCCTTCACCCTTCTCCCCTTTACCCGTTCCCTCCCTCTCTTCTCTATCACTACAACCCCTTCATTAAATGTCCCTTAGACCTCTCTCTCTCTCTCTCTCTCTCTCTCTCTCTCTCTCTCTCTCTCTCTCTCTCTCTCTCTCTCTCTGCAGCTGTGTGTGTGTGTTTGTGTGTGTCTGGGCATTTCTTATTTCCTCCTGTTCTCCTCATCTTCTTTTTCAGCTTAACTTTCCTCCTTTGTTTCTGCATGACTACTCCTTGCCTTCACTCTCCTCTTCCAACTAGACTTCTTTCTATTTATTCACTTTTTACCCCCTCATCCTCTCTTTCGCTACTTCTGACCCTCCTCCTCCTTCTCCTCCTCCTCCTCTTCTTCCTGTCCCTTCTCCTCCTCCTCCTCCTCTTCTTCCTGTCCCTTCTTCTTCTCCTCCCCTTCCTCCTCCTCCTCCTCCTCCTCCAGCCCCTCGACACTTTACGATTAGAGCTAATGAAACAAAAATGGGACCTTCCCTGGTGCTGTGGTACAAGTGGAGGAGGAGGAGGAGGAGGGAGAGAGTGAAGAGGGAGGGAGAGAGAGGGGAGAAGGGATAAGTAGGAGAGAGGGGGGAAGAGGGAGGGGGAAGGGCGAGGGAAAGAGAGGGGAGAAGGGATAAGTAGGAGAGAGGGGGGAAAGAGAGGGGGGAGGGCGAAGGGGGAGAGCGAGGGAAGAGGACAAACAGCAAGCCACATAATAGACCTTAAGGGTGTGTGGGAATTGGGGGACAGGCTTGGGTTTTTTTTGGGGGTGCAGGAGTAGGGAGACAGGCTTGGGGGGGTTAGGGGGGTGGGTGCGGGAATAGGGGACAAAGAGACAGGAAAAGGAGATACAAACAGGAGAGACAGACAGACAGACACGCAGGCAGAGAGGAGGTCGAAAAATGGACCAGCTATGGATTCTTTATCGGAGTTATCACCTTGACCTGACGGAAGAGGGAAGAGGAGAGGGAGAGTAGAGAGGAAGAGGAAGGGGGAAGAGGAAGGGGGAGAGTAAAGGGAGAGTAGAGGGAGAGTAGAGAGGTAGATGAAGAGGGAAGAGGAAAGAGGAAGGAGAGATGTAAGGAGAGAGAAGGGAAGAAATTATATAAAAGGTGCGGTAATGATAAAAGTAATAATAAAAATGAAAATAAAAATTATACTAATAATCAATCATCATCATCATTGTTATCATTTTTATCATCGTTAAATATCCATTTCCCCATTTTTCAGTGGAGGTGGATCCAGGCCTAGAGATGAAAAATGAAGAAAGATATAGAGCAGCGAGAGACAGAAAAAAAAGACAGATTTTTCCCTTTTTAAGCCCACGAAATTCTCAGCTCCCTTCCACCAGTTCGGGGTTGAAGATCGTGTCGTGGGCCACTAAACCATGACCACTAAATTATTCACTACGAGGAATCTTGGGAATTAGGCCACATGACAACTCTATACAGTATAATATTATGCTCCTGCTTAGCCACACCTATCACACCAAAACAAAACACACACATATACACACACTCTCTCACTCTATCTATCTATCTATCTATCTATCTTTCTTTCTTTCTTTCTCTCTCTATCTATCTATCTATCTATCTATCTCTATCTATCTCTCATTCTCTCAAGCTCTCACACACACTCTCTCTCTCACTATCTATCTTTCTTTCTCTTTCTCTTTCTCTCTCTCTCTCTCTCTCTCTCTCTCTCACACACACACACACACACACACACTCACTCACTCACTCACACACACACACACACATACACACACACTCTCTCTCTCTCTCTCTATCTATCTCTTTCTTTCTCACACATACACACACACACACACACACCTGTCACATTCACACACACCAGCCAATCTCACCTATAAATGTCATTGCCTTAATCCACACTCACCTTCCCCATTCACACATAAAAGTCCCACACACACACACACACACATACTATAACCTTATTTACTTGTTTTACGTGCTTTACCTGTCAGTCACTACCTAACTAAGAAAGAAAGGTGTAAAGTGGAGTGTGTGTGTGTGTGTGTGTGTGTGTGTGTGTGTGTGTGTGTGTGTGGTGTGTGTGTGTGTGTGTGTGTGTGTGTGTGTGTGTGTGTGTGTGTGTGTATGTGTGGATGGGAGTGCGTGTTTAATTTCCTTGGTGTGTGTGTGCGGGTTTGTGCATAAAAGATAACGTCACACCCCATTTGCCACGTAAATTTGCACCCAGGAATGTTGTAACAGGTGTGTGTGTGTGTGTAGATAGATAGATAGATAGATAGATAGATAGATAGATAGATAGATAGAGAGAGAGAGAGAGAGAGAGAGAGAGAGAGAGAGAGAGAGAGAGAGAGAGAGAGAGAGAGAGAGAGAGAGAGAGAGAGAGAGAGAAAGAAAGAGAGAGAATATGTGTGTGTGTGTGTGTGTGTGTGTGTGTGTGTGTGTGTGTGTGTGTGTGTATGTGTGTGTGTGTGTGTGTGTGTGTGTGTGTGTGTGTGTGTGTGTGTGTGTGTGTGTGTGTGTGTTTATGCGCGTGTGTGTATGCGTGTGTGTGTATGCGTGTATACAAAAGCAAACAGGATTTTTGGGCCACTCATCATCCCCTCAATCTGTATGTATCCTCCTCGACCACACCTCAGCATCCCTTCTATTCTCCTTATAGCGTAATAATACGTAGTCTCTCTTCATCCCGGCTCCTCTCACCATCTCGTTGCCATCTTTACCTCGTACACTTCTCATCATATGCATCTCCACCCAACAACCTACTCTACCATGGCAGCGTCTCTCAATTTAGGAAGCCCCGGTGTGGGTGATTTTAATATTAATATGATGTCCCATGACGTGAATTTCCGGCATCAGCTAGGAACGAGAAAAGGTAAACATCTGAGGTCAATTAGATGGCTTAGTGCTGATTGGTTGTGAAGGGGAGAGGGAGAGAGAGAGTGAGAGTGAGAGTAAAAGTGAGAGTGAGAGTAAGTGTGAGAGAGAGAGAGAGAAAGGGAGTGAGAGAGAGAGATAATGGTAGAGGTGTGAGCGAGTGAGGGAAGTAAATGATAAGAGATAAGGACAGAGGAAAGGATGAGAAGAAAGTGAAGCAGACGAGGGAAGGAGAGGAGAGAGAATGATGATGGTGTGTGGAGAGACGAATGCGTGAGAGAGAGAAAGGGAAAAGGTGAGGAAAGGAGGGAGTGGAAGAGACGTAAAGAATGGAAGAGAAAAATGCGTATTATCTAAAGTCTTGTCACCCCAGCAGCGATTGGAGTGACTTTTACCATTGAAAATACATAAAAAATAACACAGCCAGATAAAAAAATTAACCTAACCTTTATATTAATTAGAAGAGATTTAGAAAGCGATGATGTGAGAAGAGAAGCGAGAAAGGAAGGCGAGCATAAATGGGAGGGAAGAGAGTAAGGGAGGGAGAGAAGCGAGGGAGATAGAAAAGTAAAGTAGGGAGAGAAGCGAAGGAGGGATAAAAGTAAAGAGAGGAGAGAAGCGAGAGAGATAAAAAAGTAAAGTAGGGAGAGAAATAGAGTAAGGAGGGGAGAGAAGCGAGGGAGGGAAAAAAGTAAAGAAGGGAGAGAAGCTGGCCCCAGAATATTCACTAATTAACACCCAAGTATTGAATCTGATGACAGGAGAAGCAGAGCAATTGATCCCGAAAACCAACACACGACACAACTAAACAAACAAACAAACCAGAGTTGAATCAGAGCAACACCAACCTAAAAAAAAGTAACACACACACACACACACACACACACACACACACACACACACACACGTTGAGGTGAGATATGATGTGGATGCTGGTCGTAAGTGATGTCATGGTAAAAATAGACGAAGTTGATATTTTTATATAGCCTATGTGAGTAAAGTTGTGCTTTCTTCACCTGGCTTCGTTCCAGTGAGCTTCTTTCTTCCCTCGGTAATATGCTACTTAATATATAACGCAAGCTGATAGAGACCCATAGAAAAAAAAAATACATATGATATATTTTTTGAAGGCAATATGTACAAGCAACTGTTCATAAGTATTTCAGTAACTCTTCCATATACCTTTAAACTATTAATTCCAAACCAAAGAAAATAATATATGATTGTCTTACTCATACTGCAGAGGAGAGATCCCTCCACGCTCACATCACCCTGGTTCCCATTCACACTCGTCCCTCACACTGATACTCACCTGAAAAGAGAAAGCATGACATTTTAGTTACCAGCAATAACTGATAGCATGACGTGGAGAATAAGGAATAGGGAAAGAAAAGGGGAGAAGAATGTACATTTATACACCAAAATCCAATTAGATATCTATATAGTGTCATTGCTAACTGAAAGAATAAAAAAATAATAATAACATCATAAGAATATAATATATCCAAGATCACTTTTTCCCCAGATGGCAACCTTAGGCGGTAAGATATAATATGACAAATGTTTTACTCAGATAAAAACCTCTCAAATAAAAATAATCTGTACTGGCTGTATCACAAAAGATCTTTCTCCTATGAATAGTACACCTACAGCAGTACCCTTTACTTGTAAGGACGACGGAGCAACACAGAACAACTCAACACCATTCCAAACTCGAGGTGTATAAGCTATGATCATCCTGTATCGAACAAAGTGTTATACTTGTACCTATTCTAGAAAAGAACAACAACTGTGGAACAAAGTGTTATACTACCTATTCTAGAGGAAAAAAAACTGTCGTGCTCAATGTATATAGTCGTCAAGCGATGTAGTTCTCGACTTAGCAATACTAAACTCGGAAAAGGTGTGAATAAAGCATGTAAACAATTCCAATCGGGAGACGTGTTTCGATTTACTGACATGAAGACGTTGTTTGATTATAGGACAAGGGGTGGTAACTAAGTTTTTCATCCAGTACAATGACAAAGTTAATTTTGTGGAGAATTTGGTTATGGGTTATTATTTATATACACAAACAGAGAGAGAGAGAGAGAGAGAGAGAGAGAGAGAGAGAGAGAGAGAGAGAGAGAGAGAGAGCAATAAAAGAGCCAATACTAAAGACATATCCACAAACCACTCGTCGTAGAATCGTATTACTGATATCCAAGACGCTTGTGTGTGTGTGTCTGTGTATATGTGTGTGTCTGTGTATATGTGTGTGTCTGTGTATATGTGTGTGTGTGTGTATATATATATATATGTGTGTGTGTGTGTGTATATATATGTGTGTGTGTGTGTGTGTGTGTGTGGGAAAAGAACATGTTTAGGAAACGTTTTCGAGTCAATATTTCTCTCGGGTATTGACACAAGGAAGAGGGAAGGAGATGGACGGGGACTGGTGAGGCTTGACTTGGCTTGGCATGGCATGGTATGGTTGTTTTGGGGCCATTGTTGCTGCCTATATCGTGTTAAGTTCCTGTCACTTATATTTTGATGTCTCCTCTATATTCTTCTCTTTCCTTGACATTCTCGCCATCTATTACACCACTTTCCATCATCGCTTAAGTGTACGAATCTTTTCTCTATTAAGGACCCTACGCTTGTGTTTGAAAATTGGAGGCCTCTGATTCCCCCTGACAATGCCACGAAACTATAGCTCCTTCCTTATAGGTGGTGTGTCGTGGCAATATTCGAAGGACTCATTTATCTCCAATTATCTGACTACATCACAGGGCCCCATAAGTGTCTCAGAGGGAGTGGGCCACATCAGATGACAAACCCAACCGTCGGGACAATCCTGAGACACCGGTCAGCGTGACAGCTATATATAGAGTGAATCAAGCCTCACTGGAACGCTGACCTTATAGTATAACCTTTATCTCTCCACCTGCCACCCCCCTTCCAGCTTCAACACACTCACACTTTCAACATACAATGACACACACGTAGGCTACTGACACATATCCTGACTGACCCGCATACACACACAGACACCATTCCTTAACGCCGAAGTTCAGAGATATGAGAGGTGGTGCATGGTTATGTTTAAGTACCTAGTCTACCAGTGTCAATATTTCTGGCTTACGAACTTATTATCTCTGTAACTCATCTCTCCTAGTTGTGAGTGCATATGAATGAGTTTTGACTTTGTCCATCATAATTTATACCTTGTCTATATGTTTTTTTATTTCAACGCAATCTTACCCAAACCTCTTTTTCTTATATACATTATCTTCTTTCATACCTATAATTCCAATGACTTTCTCTTTTTCTCCTCGTTTTTCAATCTGCGTTCCAGCAAAGCCTTAGTTTCTCTTTAGTGTTACAACTCAGCAGCCTGTCCATCTCACTCTCTCCCTTCTTATCCATCTATCTTATATTTAACATTTCTCCCCGATCGATGAAGACAGCTCGAACCTTCGCTGACATCACTCCCGCCACTTCTTTCACCGCTTCTTCATTCACCGTTTCATTCATCACGTCAATTAAGTGAGTCATTCGTGTGTATTCGTAAACATTAATAACCCTTTGAGTGCCAGAGTTCCCTACATCGATTATGTACTAACAATCTCTAGACGAGTGCATTAGGCCACATAATATTACACACAAATTGTTAGAAATGCTTCCTTGTTTTCTTTTTTATATCTATCACGACTTGACTCCCAGATAAATGTATTAACTTACAACATAAAAACAAAAATACATTGAGGACAAAGTTTCAAGTGTCTGTAAAACGTCAGGTAATGTAAGGACAGTGCCAGCCAGGGATAAGGAGAGTTTCAGGAGTAGTATTGTATATGGAGAGTGCCAAGTGTAGTATAATGAGAGTGCCTGGTGTAGTTTATTATAATGAGATTGCCAAGTATAGTATAATGAGAGTGCCAGGTGTAGTAGAGTATAAGGAGAGTACCATGTGTAGTATAAGGAGAGTGCCTGGTGTAGGGGGGGGGGGGGGGGGTGCCAGGCAGTATAAGGAGAGTGCTAGTGACCTTTTAAGACACACCTAATCAATACCTGGGATGTGGCGAATATCGAACTGCCTTCACTCCCTTACCCCCCACGAAGGGACGAAGGATGGGGACGAGGGATGAGGACGTAGGGGAAGAGGGTCGATGTCTGTATTTTTATGGTGGGGGCTTGGGTTGTGTATGCTGGGGGTCTGGGTTTGTGTATGGTAGGGGCCTGGGTTTGTGTATGGTAGGGGCTGGGTTTATGTATGGTGGGGACTTGGGTTTGTGTATGGTAAGGTCTGGGTTTGTGTATGGTAGGAGCTTGGGTTGTGTGGGATAGAAAGAGGAGGCGGTGAAAGTAAGGGCAATAAGATAATGGTGAAGGGAGTAAGGATTGAAAGTAGAGGATGGGAGAAGAGGAAGAATGGTGATTAATGAGAATATTTTGTACCTCTCTGATAAACGACATGACTTTTTTTTTTGTGTGTGTGTGTTTGTGATTAATGAGAATATTTTGTACCTCTCTGCTAAACGATATTTGTTATTAAAGTCATAAGAAGTCCTTCCTGGTGAGGGGTTGTGTGGATACTGGGTGATTTCAATGCTGACACTGACCTTCGTAAACTCAGTCTTAATTAAGGATGGTGTCATACACTTTGGGTACGTTAGAACGCCTTGATTCCCCCAAAGCATGCCAAGAAACAGGACCATAATAACAAAAATAATGATGGCCTGTTGTCTGGAATAGTTTGGAGGAATCAATTGCTCCAGATTTACCAAAAGTGTATTATCCCCTTAAAATTTTCAAACAGGCCTGATCCATAAAGGTATTTGAGCATCTCTTTTTCTTTTTATTCCGTCGACTATCTAACATTATCTTCCAATAGTACTGTTACTTTATTTACTTTTATTGGTTCCTGCCTGAGGGAATGGTTGGGTGTAGTGAGGAACCTTTTAATACAATATCCCAACCAAACCAATAAACAATAATCTTTTAAATTATATTCTTCGTCTGTTAGTTCTTATATTCCTCCTTCCACTATCCCATTTTTCTCTTCCTCATCACCCCCTAACTTTTCCTTCCTCTTTCCTTCCCCATATTTCTCTTCCCTCTTCCTCACCACCCCCTAACTTTTTCTTCCTCCTTCTCTTCCTTCCCCATCATTCTCTTCCCTTTTCACTTTCCCTTTTTCCTGCATGCTTCTTTCCCCATCTTTCTCTTCCCTCTTCCTCACCACCCCCTAACTTTTCCTTCCTCCTTCTCTTCCTTCCCCATCATTCTCTTCCCTTTTTACTTTCCCTTTTTCCTGCATGCTCCCTTTCTCTACCTTCTTTTTTTTTACCTATCTGGCTTTCCCCTTTTCATTCTCCTCTTCCCCTCTCCATCTTCCTGGACGTGAATACACTCCCCAATCGCCCCATATAGGGAAGGAAATTGCAAACTCTGATACTGATGGTGACAGAGAACGGGCGAGCGATTGAGAATTATGGGGCGAAGTTGAGGGAGAATGAAAAGGGAAGAGTGAAGAGAGAGGAGGCAGTGATGATATAAACGAATGTGAAGAGAAATTGGAAGAGGATGAAAGAGGTAAAGATG